>CAJNOQ010001131.1:0-35461 GCA_905250885.1 Didymodactylos carnosus | reverse complement strand
CAGAGGTATTTAAAAGGTGGTAACAAGTTTTTAGGTTTTCAATGGTGAATTTTCACTAAAAACTGTTTAAATCATAAAAAATTCATATCTTGCAAAAGCTTTGGTTTATAAGCCTAAAAGTGTCGCACTGAGTAGACAACATCTATCTTCAACTGTGGTGTAAATTTCCGACTCCTAGCTGATTATAGTCGTGAGCTATTAATTAATTCATATCTCCGTCAAAAAGGCGCATGGGCCCAAACCACCTTGGGGTTTTTCACTACTGACTATTCCCTACATGATGAAAATAATATGAGTCTAAAAGCTTTTAATCACCTCGAGAGGTTCCCTCGTTAAAGTGTCACTTTAAGTGACGAAGTGACACTTACGAGGGAACGTTCCCAACTGTGAAATCGCTTTCAGGCCGAAGCCTAGTGGACTATAGGTGTTGACCATATTCCAAATATGACCATGGGAGTTCCCCAAAGCTCTTCGAAGATCCGGCCTTCTGGAAAACCAGGTTTCCAGAAACTCTAAACGATAACCAAAACCATTTTAAACAAGGCAAGATTGTAGCCCGCAAATTTCTGATTAAAATGAGACATCTTTCAGTTCTACACAACCTTTCTTTGCAAAGTTATAGAATTTACAATAAAAGCTCTAAATTAATTTTTTCCTTCTTATTTCTGTAGCTTTTGAGCTGACAATGGATATTCAGGGCTTTTATTGTAAATTCTATAACTTTGCAAAGAAAGCTTGTGTAGAGCTGAAAGATGTCTCATTTTAATCAGAAAATTACGGGCTACAATAGTGCTTTCTTAAAATGATTTTGGTTATCTTTCAGAGTTTCCGGAAACTTAGTTTTCCAGAAGGCCGGATCTTCAAAGGACTTTGGGGGACTTCCATGGTCGTATTCGGAATATGGTCAATACCTATAGTCCACTAGGCTTCGGCCTGAAAGCGATTTGACATTTGGGAACGTTTCCTCCTAGCTATTTTTAAGTATCAGTTTATTTCATTGATTTTGAAGTTATTTGGAGCTAATTCTGGAAATTTGAAAGTCAATCATATATATCTCTATGTGTAGATAGCTTTTGTTGTTTCTCAATAAAATTTGTTACAGTTAAAACTCAAGTACACAAGAAAAGACAACAAAGATAATGTCAATAACAGCATTTCTACTACTATCGGCGTCAAAATTCAATGCACTCGGTTGTTTTTCGAAGAAGTCTACAACGATAAAAGACAGGGACTTGCGCTTTTCAACAATCGAAAGAAGACAGTTTAACCGGTGTCTTCATAAGCAAAACTCTTTTCCAAAATCATTCGAGAGATCTATTTTATAGGAGATCTTCGAAAAAGCACTTCGAATCTCGGGAGACTGAGCTAGAAATCGATCAATTTTTCCCATAAATAGATAGTCTTAAGTGTCTTCTCGAAAATGCGAACTAGATTAACTCTCGGTTAATATGTATATAGTTTTCTCGGTTCAGGTGTGACATCTTGTGAGTCCTAGAACCAATATTTCTTTAGGTGTGGTAATTCCAAAAATAATGAAAACACAAGGAATCAACCATGCTGAGTCCTGTGTCAATATTTGCTTTTCAGAAAACCTCCAACAACCCAGTGAAAACCTATATTAGGTGGAATAACTCATTTTGCCTATTTTAGAGTATAATTAAAAAATTCATAATCCAGTCAAGATTCATCCAAATTATATCAGGATATTAAGCTATACTCTATTTTACATAATTATTTTGGAAAAGGGTTTTGTTTATGAAAACACAGGTTAAACTGTCTTCTTTCGATTGTTGAAAATCGCAAGTCCCGCTCTTTTATCGTTATAGACTTATTCGAAAACGAACCGAGTGCACTGTATTTTGGTGCAGATAGTAGGTATATCCGATTTTTGATTTTTAACCAAAGTCTAATTCTTCTTACGACAATGTTCAAAGTTCGGATCGCGATTTTCTGCAGAAAAGTAAAAAACAGCCAAAAAAGCACAAAATATAAACTAATATTACGTTCACTCTAAAATTGATTCACACTCTTAGAGTGTCACTTCGTCACTTCAAGTGTCACTTCTTCACTTCAAGTGTCAAGTGTCACTTCGTCACTTCAAATGCCACTTCTTCACTTCAAGTGTCACTTCAGTCATAAGTGCATACACTTCAAGTGAGATTTTTCCCCCTTGAGCATAAAGCGCTTTTTTAAAATTCCTCCTCATTGCTGAGAAAATTCATTTTTTCTAAATCTGAGGCGGAAAAGCCTGAATTCTGTCGTAACCCTCAATTTCCTCAAGCAAAACTCAACTTCTATGTAATAGACATATCATATTCGAAATCAGGATCAATAACTGAGTCGAGTCGACTGATGTGCATCTCTGTCCTATACCAGTACTTTAAACTTTCTCATTTTTTTTTGAATTTTTTCACTGATAATCTGCACTGAGAAGACTAAAAACCAGATATTCTTGATCAGCGTGAAATTTTCTATCGAATGATATATGATTAAGCCAAAAATAAAGTAGTGCTGTAACTTCGAATTTGGAGCGCCCCGCATTCATGTGCAAAACGTGCAAGAATCTCTAGGGTTACGCACTATTTCTTATCAAATAATAAATAATATAAATAAATATTCTTTAGCTTTATTTTTGTCGCACGACATGTTTTCTAACTAAAAACTGAATAGCGACACAAAAGTTTCAAGAAGAGATGTCTCGCCACATAGTATAACACGTTCTGTTCGATGTTGCTAAAATCCTGATTAAAACTTTTATACTAACTGGCTTAAATTATGGTCACATTTAGGAAGAAGCTGCGCTCTTTCCAATACTGAAAATGCTAGTCATGCTCTTCGATATGCTATTGTCGTGAGAGTAGCTAACGTCGACATTTTCTCAGTTTCTACATGCTTTCCTTTTCATTTCTCTCTGTCTCTGTCTCATCTTGGACTATTTGCAAAAATAGATTATTCATTACCGTACAGTCTTGATCAGTGAATCCACACATTTGTACGTACGCACTATATCCACTCTGATTTCACGATTATGTCTTAGGATCAGTGGTTTTTCATATCAATCACAAGAAAACGATTGTTACAAAATAACCAAAATGTTGTCATAGTGAGTCCAAAAATCGATCTTTTAGAGTGTTGTAAACCGCGGTACAAAAGTAATTGCCGAAATCTTCACCCATGGTTCTCCGCTCAGGGACATTGTAGAAAGTTCATTCTTTTTCTGATTGAAAGAGCAAAGCTGAACTTCAAATAACGTAGGAAGCAAAATTTTTGAAACTTTGATATTGGGAAAGGAAAAAGTAGGATACCAAATGTCGCTAAAGAAGCTCTTGCAACATACTTTTTTCTTATTTTTATACTTATACCTAATTTACTCTAGGTATAATCTATGTCTGACATTCGCAGAATATAGTTCAGAGCGTCCACGTCAACTCTACGCACCTATCAGATTTTGTGATCTCTATAAGGGACAATTGTTCTATAAAGAATTCATTTTTCAGATAACTACGGAAAATCTGAAGAACTAACTTAATGTTCTCTGAAGTATAAAAAAGATGATGCTTAGATTTCTGGAAGAACGCACATTCTGTTCTTCATTTTTAATGATCTCTCTTGGGATCCTATTCTCTGTAAAAAACATTAGTGCTGCTTGTCGTTGGAACCGTTGGAAGTGGATTTGTGGATAGAGTCAGTCACCACCAAAACTGGAGCCGATTGAGAACTTTCTAGAAAGTCCAGTCTGGTCTGTAAGGTAACTTTATTAACCGATGAAAAATCTACAAAATATCGGTCGGTTCACAGTATTTTTTTATAATATTATACATATATCAAATTTATTGATATATAGAATGTTGAACAAGAATGCGGCATTTATTTTGTTATTTGGAAAAAGCAGTGACTATTTTTTATAAAAAATTCGTTCGAAAAATTAACATGAGGTTTGTCTAAAAATATTATTACTATTTTTAAGTATTTATATTGTACTACAGTTTAACAATAACAGTACAACTACTACATCTGAATAACAATATTTTTCGAAAAAACTCATGTTGATTTTTCCAACGAATTTTTTATAAAAAATAGTCACTGCCTTTTCCAAATAACAAAATAAATGCCACATTCTTGTTCAACATTCTATATATCAATAAATTTGACAAAGAATAACGAATAGATAGGATCATATATGATGATGGTAAAGTGTATTATGAATACATCTTTGTACGTGATTTTCCCCAAATACTAAAACCTGTTAGGAAACACCTAATAAACTTTGTAGTATTATGTTGATAGTCTGTGGAAATAATATTTTAAAAATCTGACTAAGGATTTTGGAGCAGGACAATGGCCCTCCTGTGCTATTTCAAAAAGTAATACATGATATGATGGTATAACTATTAATGTTGAGTGACTCATCTTTTACCATTTGATTCCTCAAGATGTAAGCTACATTTTGACCATAAAATGTTAGCATTTCCCTGAAGCCTGAAATAAAAGACGGGTGTTGTGGATTTCAACTATGTAATTCATGATAGTTTTTCAAGCACTTGTTTACCATCAACGGACTAACTTTTTCCAATAAAAAATATCGATTTATATGTAATTTGACATGCTCTATCTGATGAGTATAGTGAGATTCGCTCGACTGAAACTTCTGTATAAATGGACGGACCTGCGTGGAAACACCCAGTACACCTAGCAGAGTTTCATAGACCATGATACACTACAAGGTTTGTATTGGTGGAAGGACATTGTGTTTGGACACGTGGATGTGTGATATTATTATACTTTTGGTTGTCTATAAACTTATACTCATTCTATTTTTGTATATTTCATATAAAAAGGTAAACACTAGAAAAGTATCTCACAAAAAAGTAGTTACATCTAAAACAAAATCACAATACAAGATTAAAAAAATGTTCGTTTTGAACACCTCAGTTTGCTGGAATATAACCGTCGCATAGTGAAAAATAGTTTTTGAACTTAGGTTTTTGGTTTTTTAGAAGAAGTTTAATTCGGTTAAAAGAACTGAAATACTATAGTTTTCACTTAGTATCAGTTAACTGCGTATCCCAGTTGATTGTGACCGGTGGCACACCCTGTAAGATCTTAGTCTATCAAAAACTAAACTTCAGCATGGTCCTAGCACATGGCTATCAAAAACGCCGTGTTTTATATGTAATTGTGAGGGCTGTTCGAGCAGGTCTGAAGAGTAGCGATGGCATTAACACAATTCTGTATGTAGAATTGTGAATGCACATAAATGGTAAATGCCTTAATTCTGACCATTTGATTGTATTCTGTCACTCTTTTCTTGCTCTTTTTAGCCATTATAAGTGACGTGCTGCACGAATCTTGCAGCATCGATAGTAATTGTTGCTCAAATGCCGAAGGAGCAACTTGTGTTTCGCGCAGCTGCCAAACGTTATCTGGTAAGGGAGAATATTTCTGCATTTATAAACTGTTTTTCTTGAGGAAAATGATGGTGCCAATATCGACGGGTCCGAAAGTTGTTGGCTTTTCGTAAAACGAAGCTCTTTAGTCTAATTACTATGGAAAAACACTTATATTTACCCATACAATGTGAGAATACATGGTTAAGAAAACGCGTTAGCAAAAAAAGCGGGCTCACGTCTGAATTTTACCAAAAAGATATCAGCTCAAAAATTACAAAAAGATGTAATACTCGCTAAATATATCAACAGAGAGTTATATTTCACAATCATTGATAACGAAACATAACTAAATTTGAGACTGTGATAAGGTTTTTTGTTCGTTTGTTATTTTCTAGGCCTTCCATGTAAAAATGCAGGTGAAGCGTGCACATAAGACTCGGATTTTTGCGCTAGTGAATTTTTAATTTGTGATATTAATCAACAATGTGTTCGTGCATAGACATTTGAATTTAAAAGAATTACTTTAGAACCACTCCATTAATCTGTCTTGAATTTTACTGTTAGCTACTTTGAAAGAGAAGGTCATACCTCGGCGAGTTACATAAAAATTTTCAGTTTGTTTAGTATTCTATTGGGCACTTAGAATTGCATAAAGTAAATAGAATATAAGAACATTTTTTAAGCCGTATTAGCAGTACATTATGAGTATTAGCACATTATATTACGACTGTAGTTGTACGATGATGACTAGATTGAATGATTGGAATAGTAGAATAACAGTATATTACAATAGCAGACTAGGAGAACACTCTTTTCCACATGGTACAGCCTAAACAATCAGAGTTACACATATTTCATATATATCCAATTAAATCTGATTTTAAATGGAGCACAATGGCAAAGTCTTTTGTGATAAAGAAAGTAAAAACTGTGTTTACAAGGTAGAATTTTGACAGTGTCTCCGGAAAACCTGTTCTGAGTTAAAAAGTTTAAAATAGTAATGTATTAGTTCTTCGGAATGGCTAATGCCACTTACAGAAGTGGCAACTAGAAGCTATTGCCACTTCCGGACGTGGCAGCAAGCAGCTATTGTACATTTACAAGAAGTGTCAATAAGGAGCTATTGCTACTTTCAACAGAAAGTGCTAGAATTGTGATTTGTACATCTACTAATCATTAAATGTAAGATTTTTAAACATTCTTTTGGATTGTATATGCAGACTATAAGAACTTTCCAGCACAAACCAGCACCTATTCAGAACTATTCACAGTATACATTGTGAACTATAATATATATAATAATACTTACACATGGAGCGAAGGGAGCGGGCGATGGAAGAAATCAGTTTTCGTACTACTGTGTATGATTCAGCAGAAAAAAGCACTGGCATCGAAAGGAGTACAGTTAAAAGTCTGAGAACAAAGAAGTTTAGAAGTCCCTGCGAAAAATGAGAAATAACCGCTTCTTTTTTAATCTTTGAGAGTCCAAGAAATAAGCAAGAATGTCTCTATATTTATCTCCTGGGCTCGGTACACTGCGTAATTATCTGAGGCGATAATCCTTTTTATCAGTGCCCCTCACAAGAAAGTGTCAGCGCAGCAGATTACTGAAGACAGATATCGATATGTTTCGATAATCATTTATTAGGCTATAACGAACGCATTCTTCGATACCTCAGCTAGTTTAATGGTCTTTTTCTCTTGAAGTTTCCCAGTGGCCTTAGAGAATTAGGTAGTGTATCGAGCCTGCGAGATAAATATAGAGACAGTCTTGCTTATTTCTTGGACTTTCAAAGGTTAAGAAAAAAGCGGTTACTTCTCATTTTTCGCAGAGACTTCTAAACTCCTTTGTTCTCAAACTTCTAAATGTAAAAAGATTCATGTACAAAATCAAGGCTTTTTAAATACCAAATGTTGAAGTAATGTACAAAAAGTGAACTCATATGCTTGTTGCTCTATTTACAGAAAGTCTTTTCGTCAACTACCTGTAAACGTTACTGACTGCAAAAGGGAGTTTTCGTTTCTTTGCCTGGTCTGACTACTATAGAGTATTAACTAGAACTGAATCATGTATAAATGAATAGGATTGTTTAATTTATTGATTAAATAATGAAACAAATCTGTGATACATAAAATAATTGAAAAAGAATCAGTTTCAGTCAGAGATGATGAGTGCGGTCTTTTGCGCGTTGAATATAAAATTTCTTAAATCTTGTAGTAGCAAAAATCTACTGAAAATGGTTGAACAACTTGTCAATTCAATTGTAGCGAATGTTTCAGAAACTAAAATAAAGAGAAAATATTAGTTGAATATTATGGTCATGAATGAATGAGTCGATAAAACAGCAATCTCTATTTCATCTGAATTTTTATGCACGTCACAGAGATGAAATTGACTTATTGAAAAGCTAAACCTAGGATGGGCTTCTAGCGATATTTTTACATACTATGACGGTGATTGTCATTATGACACAGGCGCGCCGTCATATTATATTTATCCTATCATGATGTACTACTATCGTGCCTATGAAGACTATTTTTAGTTCAAAACTGTCGATATAATATGTCAAATGTCTCGAAATATCTCGTTAATGAGAAACTTTTTATCGGGATAAAATAGTCACTGAGATTGATTTATCGACGTCTATTAATAAAATTTGATAGAAAAGACTATCGACATGCACAAGTCGCTTATCATTGTAAATAGATTAACATATTCACTGTCCATGTATCATATATGATACATTTGCGAGATTAGACTAAATATGACCGTTTGTTTTGGGTGTGATACGTACACAAAAACTGGCTATAGAAACGAATGAGGGAAGGTTTGAAATAAATTATGTGTCATATATAATTCGAAGAACGTGGAGAAAGGTTAAGAGGAAAAATTAAACGAATCATATATGATACATGGACAATGAATGTGTTAATATTTCAATAAATATTTATCGAACATTATCCTGATGAAGGTATTATCGCAATATGTGCTCTCTTAATCTTAGAAAAACAAATTATGCGGATAATATCCGATAAAAGTATATTGACGCTTATGACAAAAGACAAGTCACCTCAACGAAAAGTAAAACCATCGCGATATCATTCTTATCAATTGTTAGGAGGATGCTCTGCTGTGTTCCTCTGATATGTAATAATTAACAATATTTAGTATGTCCAGTCAGTCATAGGCATCTTAAAATATGCGAGTTTAGCTTCAAAATATCGCGCGAAACTCTGTTTACGAAAAATTTACCGCGAGAAATTCGTTTAAAAAAAGCACAGGCATCGCGTTTGAGGTAATCACAAGTTGCGTTAAACGCGCTAAATTTTTTGTAAACAGAGTTTCGCGATACTTTCAAGCTAAACTCACGTTTTTTTGAGCTTTTTTTAGAAAATTCGTTTTTCCCTCACCTTTCGTGCACAACCCCATCCCCACCTTTCACGTTCTACTGATGATCAAAAAAAGAATTTCGGAAACTGCGTTGCCTCTGAGATTGGCGAGCCTCAAAAATCCTTCTGAATCAAATATCGTAGATCTGGATGCGTCATTGCGATAACTCATCCAGAAACACGGTTAATCGATGAGTCATCGAAGAAAGACAGAAACGAATGTAACTTCATTGAAATGCGAGAATCAGTGTATCGTACTTTCTTCGAAAATGAAAATTGCAATTCCTACAAGAACATAAGGAATTTGTTGCGTTTTAGTACTCTGGAAGATTAACAGTACTCTTTTACTTAACGAAAAACGAAATCTTCTTTTTACAGACCCGAGAAATTAAAGTTATTCACACTCGAAATGCAATTTTCTACAAGTGTAGAACATAAAACGAGATACACAGTGGTGAATATCTGCATTCAAAACGCGTTTTCGCGTAATGTAGAAACGCGACTTCAAGTTCACGACTTCAGTCTACGAAACGAGTTTTGTGTCTCAAAGAAATTATCTTATAAATTTCGAAAAAGTGAAACGCGTTTTTCAAATTTCATTTTTAGCCAAAAGGTGTTAAATTCGTTTCAATTGAGTACTAAACACGAAAAATTCGGTGCCGTTTGTCAGCCTTGAAGTCTATTGCGACTGAAAACGCGCTTTTAAAAAGTTATAATGGTCATAAACGCGTTTCTCGCGAATTATTGATGGCAAAAACGCGGTTTTGATTAAAGAGTATATTTAAAGCACAAGAAATTCGCCGTATTTATGGCGAAACTGCATATTCTCGTGCTCTATGAATGCTCAAACCGCGTTAAAACGAATTTTCAAAAGATATAGGTGATTGACTGGGATCGGGAGTATTTGAATCATCCTGATCATTTTTGATAGAAAATTCGTAAATTATTACGACAATAGCGAAAACATTCCGATATACGCAGAGTCTATCCAGATGAATTCTTTATCGTGTATTATCGATATATCAATGACTAACAATGTGATTAAGAAAGTTTTGTAGCGGATAATTTTGACGACCTCATCATAGTGCTAAAGGGAAAATCGACCTTAAATATAAGAAACATTATAAGTACAACGTCTAATGAACTACCCGATGCAGCTTAGAAAACGGAATCTAGATGCATAATTTTCAGCTCCGAACCAATTAAAAGGTTGAAGAATAATTCGAAAACATTGAATTTAAGCAATTTATGCATAGGTCGTGTTCCTATCTTCAGTTTGTATTCATGCCTAAATGTCACTGGGAAAATTCTTAATTTTTTCTCCTATCGTAACCGGACGCAGCACTGCAAGCATCAGACGCTAAACAGGATATGAGACTCGATACACTCGATAATTCTCTAAGACCACTGGGAAACTTCAAGAAAAAAAGGCCATTAAACTAGCTGAGGTATCGAAGAATGCGTACGTTATAGCCTAATAAACGATTATCGAAACATATCGATATCTGTCTTCAATAATCTGCTGCGGTAACACTTTCTTGTGATGATCACCGATAGAAAAGATTTTCATCACTATATCGGTTGATACATGTATAAATCACGTAGTAATTTATCTCGATAAGGATCAGAAAAAAGCCGTAATGTATGAATGAACAGAGCATTCATCTCGACACCTTTTATATGGCTTTCTATTCCAACAAAGAAGTATCAAGACGAATGCCGTTTTTCTGATCTTTAATAATATAAAAAGTTTTTCAGGGCAGACCTTGGGTTTGAAGTGTAACTCTTCCATTCAAACGCGTGATCGACTAAGATGGGATTCAATGAAATCTATGCCCCAATTGTGTACGTTTACGCTGATTAATTTTTCTACATAAGATATATGAGTGGCTACTTAGTCATCATTTCATTTGCAACATCAAAAGTTGTAGACGATGAGATCATAGAGATCTTGAAACATGAACAAAATAAAATAAAATAGTTAAAAAATATGAAAAGAAAGAGTACGAGAAAACAGCATCAATTACAAGTATCAGTCTTCCAATTAGTTTAACAGGCACGAATAAGATGGTAGGCGAAAGAGATATGCGGTCTTTTTCAGTTAACAATATAATATTTTTTGTCCTCAGAAATGAATCCAGTGATACTACATTAGTTCCCCTTATGTACCGTACCCGTGGAGATTTTGGTAGAACTTCTGGTAAATAAGTTTATATCATAACAAATCACTATTGTCCATGGGTTCATGTACGTTGGAAGCGTTAGAGGAAGGAAGTATGGAGCGGATAAAATATTCAGATTTTCAGAAATTTCTTCCTTTACAAACTTCCAGTCCTTGTTCTTATTCTTTCAAAGAAATTCAGGGGAGAAGTCGCACAAAAACACATTAAGACAAATCGGGACATCTTTCGACGACTATCTTTCGTACGATAGACAAATTTGGTATGGCGATAAGACTTTTTATCTCGATTAATATGAGAAAAAGCCACGATGGTTTAATAAAGCAGTCGTTTATCGCAACAGATTTATATGAAAAGCCCTCGTGAGTGGCATATAGCGACAGAAAGGATGCTATGTGACGTCACGGTCACATTTGCTTCTTATACAAGCAAATCTGGTGATGGTATTCGTCTGAATTGCCTATTATATATTAATATTTAAATTTTGGCGACAATGTTTGTTTTGAAATTATCACGATATTGTTTGTAGTATTCTCCGAACGTTTACAGGTTCTGAGAACTGGTTAGGCAATTAGATCAGACTTTTAATAGCCGTTATTTTCGGAAGTAGAAAATAATTTAACATTACTCGAAACCGTTCCGATGGGAGAAAATATTTAGGTTTGTAACTCATCTAAACTTTATCGTAACCCTACCCAAAAGAAGATCTACCGTTTGAAGTAAAGGTATATTGTATTAAAGAAATAAAGAGATAGGGCGCAGAACTACCGAGATGGTAGAAACAGAGAATTTTACTTTTGGTATATCGTTGATTTACTGTTAATGCTAGAGAGTTAGTTCAAACGCCATTCGAAAGAGCAGACATTTTTGTACATTAGTATATATAAAAATAATTAATAACGAAGACTTCTCGAGTTTTATTAAAAATGACTTTTTTTGTCGTCTTAAAATAATGTTTTTCTGGCTCATCAAAAAACGACATTACAAGATTAGAAATCTAACCCTATTCTTGTGCCGGTCATAGTTGTAGGCTTCAAATTGCAAACGATTAATTATCTGATGGTGATGTGATTTACACTATAAAGACTCACTGAGTGAAGTTAATATGACAGTAAAACAAAATTTTCTTTACCATCCGTTAATTGGGATCAGAATCGAAAATTGAATTTGTTAAAGAGTATTTCTCGCCCTCTCTTCTATTAAGACTTTCGATTTTCGAATTAAATGTGCCGCAATATGCAGGTAAGTGCCCTTTAGAGAATGAGACATTCCTTAGACCTCTGTGACCTTTCCTTCTGGGGTTATGCATTTTTAATATTGGCTACGAAAGATCATAATTTATCATTGTTCACTTTGCAAAAATTGTCCACACGTATGGCGACTAATCAAAATCTTTTAAAATACTTATTCGTATAGAGAAAAGTGTTTTCTACAAAATGAGATGTTGCTGTGCTCTGTGTGATGTTTTAATCAAAAGTATAAGATTTTTCTTAAGTACACCAAAAACTCTGCTTTTCTTTTCTCTTCTTTCGTATGGATCGATTTTTGCCTGTGTAGCATTGCGTAATTTCAAGATTTCTCCCCTATTTTACGTGATAAAAATTTTGGGTTGGTCTTGAATTGTAGCCAATACTTTTCTTCATGGCACAACAGAGCTCGATTTTCGATTTTCTCTTTTGTCGCTGAGGAAAACAAAAAATTTTGAAAAATAGGTTTCCTTCAGTTCTCGGAAAAGTTTTTGTTGGTACACTTGAATCAAAATCAGAATTATCAAAATTGGTACTGATTTACCTGAAATAGTCAAATGGAGACGTCTTCGTTGCCTGTGGTATTACGAAATTTGGATTAATTGCTTCAGCGAAATCGTCGTCGAGAACATCATTTACGATCATACTGTCTATCAGATCGGTAATGGATTCGGTTTCTCCAAAACCTGAAAATGTATCACTTTTTACTGTTAAATTGTTTGATGCTTTGACCATAGACGAGATTTGTGAACTACGAATTGGTATAGAATCTTCTGCGTTTTCGTAAATCTTATTTTCGATCGATCCATACCTTTGCCTATCATCGTACGGGCTACGAGTAGTAAATAAATTTGACTGCTCCAGCTTTCGATCGTATGATCTATTGTTGCTCTGTTCAAGATTGTTATTTTGAATATTGGTAAAACTTACATCGTCGAGAGATGTTGTCTTAACCAAAGTTGGTAACTCTGCTTGTGAAATATTATGTGCGGATTTGTCGTTTTTTTTCTTACTAAAAATGAAAAATGAGTATGAACAGAAAAAAATTTTGCAGTGTAATCTAACGGATACTTACGTTGTTGAAGCCCGTCGCTTTTGATTAATAAAACATATACCTATACCAATTGAAATTACCAGCAATAAGCCACTAATAACACCAAGAATCACCGGCAGAGTGATTGATGATGGTTTCACTGGCTGATTGATGAGCTTACATAATGGTCTTTCAGATATAGGCGTATGGGTTGAAGGACAATCACAAATAGTATCATTGTTTGAATTACACTTGCCAACCAGCGAAAATTCACAAATCTCACAGTCACGTGGTGTTTTAGTAATATTGACTGAAAATGAAAAATATTTACATTTTTATAAGAATAGTTAAGATGTTACAGTCAGTTTTAGTTAGTTAGATAATAGATAAATTAGCTATGTCTATCCTAAAGAATCTATATCAATAAGAACCATATGATTTAATTGTTCTTATAATTACAAGAGTATATTAGTGAATCAAGATTTCAACGATCTATTCTGACTGATATTTCATAATTTGACAAGAAGGCTGATATATACATTGTAATCTTGAATTAATTTCCACTTTATAGAAAATCGACCGAAAAATCGCGGGGGATTTTCTAGTTTATAGAAATTTCTCGACTTTCTAGGAAATCTTGACATTTTACTTTATAGAAAATCGACTTGATTTTCCATAAATTCGATTTTCTATAAATAATTTCCAAGAATCTGGACATTCAATTTTGATTTTCTATAAACTAGAAAATCCGTGGCGATTTTCTAGAAATTGAAAATTCGCCCAGGAATTTTTTCTCAGGAAAAAAATTGAAATATGCGATTTAATAAAATTGTTAGCCTAAAAATGTGTGCTGAATCGAATGAGATTGGTTTGAGAAAATTTTATTTTTACAATATTTTAACTATTCTCGATCAATATAAGAGTGATTTATCTGTTATTTGTTTAGTTCTACATGATTTTTCGAATTTCAGATGATATTCAGAATAAATTCAGTTCGACAAGTGAAACATGTTAGATATTTAGCTATCAGTAAGTGAGTACATTAAACGAAACAGAAGAGATCAAAAAAACAGAGAAAGAATAATTTCATACGTGCGTATAGCGAGAAGAAAAGCAGATATGATGAACATCGTATTTCTATGTGCGAATGTCCGATATAAAACTTTTCTCTTGATGACATTACATTCTACTCCATCCATTCGTATGTTGACAGATAGAATGCGGTACATTGTTGTTGCATTAAAATCCTCAAATAGGTGTTTAACTAAGTCGAATCTGTCCGACACATTGTAGTTAGTGTTCACTTCTAGTTCAACCCTAAAAATAATTAATCACTGATGTAGATATAGTGTTGATAGGAGAATAAATAAGTGATAGTACTTGTTGATCTTTGTGTCGTCTGCTTTAATCCTAAAAATATTAATCATTGACGTAGATATAGTGTTGATAAGAGAATAAATAAGTGATAGTACTTGTAAATCCTTGTGTTTCCTGGTGAGCAGATCACTGTTAGACCACAACCTATGCAGGTCTTATTAATCTGTAAATATTACATAAGACGATAACGATGTACATTTGAGGAACGTAAATAGTAGCAGAAATGTTGATGAATGTTCCACTCACCGACTCCCTTATAAACTTCTCTAGTGCATCGCAGGAGTCGTTGCTTCCAGGTGGAATTTCGATGTAAATTGTCAGTTTAGTTGTATCTAAATCCAAAAACGTAGTAATAACACTTGAATTAAGGAAGAGTTTTTGCATGTCACTATGGAAAACTTTTGATTTCATGTTAAATGGATAAGGACTGATAAAAATGGTCCCTAAACATAACCAAGTTTACAACAGACAAGATACCCAATTGATGTCTGAACTATATTGTATGTGCAATATTGTGAAGATATTTGTTCTAGTATTAAGATTAACGAATACAAGTTAAATAATAAACAGCTCAAATAGCAGAACACATGCCCGTTTAGCTCTTCTATACATCTGTCCACTTTAAAAGTTGAACTTAAAATGACTTTCAGTAAATATTTTGATAGATCTGCTCTTGAAAGTCAAATCTTTTTGTGGATATTTGCTTTTATCCTTGAAACAGTGATCATCCAGAACGTTTTAGCTCTTTTGGTTCGAATTTGAGCGACTTAGAGAATTGTTAGTATTCACGCAGACTATCCATGCTACTTGAAATGATATAGCATGAGTCCAGCAAAAAGGACAATATCTTTCCGACCATGACAGCTAGCCTTATCAGATTCCGGATCGGACACTCATCTTAGACAAAAAATATGGCAAATTCGAGTAATAATTTTTTTGAACTCTTATAAAATTCTTATACAAAATTCGCTAAGGGTGATTATGAATTTCTAAACAGGTGTATGAAAATCTAATCAGCTCGATTCAGAAAATTTATGAGCATTCAGCAAGATTAGTCACAAAATTCTCAAATGACTCACATTAAAGAATATTGTTCTGTTTTTTTTATGTTTGTACTTTTTTCTGATTATTGTGCTGTCTGAACGATATAAAACGATGCAAAATTAATAGTCAATTGCGCAAAATCGACAATCTTTTTATTTTAATAAAGCTCTGGCTAAAATTTCTGATTTCCAAGAGAGTTTTACTTGGTTAATTCAAAGTTGGAAAAGTTGTTGTGTTAGGGTATAAACATAAGATATCTATTAATAAATATGTTCGCAGTAGCACAGTCAGAAAAATTTGACCTGTCCGTGCACACTGCCCAAGTCCAAATTGTAAAGGAGCCAACTTTTTTGTTGTAGATTTATACTTTCTAACGAGCGGACCGTGTTTAAGGACTCATTGGCACTAGTTGTCAAGACACAAAAATATATTTTTTGTCGAAAAATCAATAAAAATAATATAAGAATTTCTCCGATCCTTGTTGAATTCTTGAGTGGTATTAAGTCCCACAGTTCCGTGAAAATTTCAGAATTCCAAGTATCGCTACTCATTCTCATATCCCTCTTCTTTCACTATCACATTCTCCCTACGAATTGACAGATTCTGGCCCATTTCTGCCAGATTCTCAAATTCTAATTCTACCAGCATTCAGTCAGATGCTGAACAGAATCTTATTAACAACACATATTTGAATGTGTCGAATTCTGTCAGTTCTTGGAATTTCTATGAAATTGTAGAACTGGATACTGCTATAATTCTTATGACATTCTTATAAGATTCTTGTACAACACTTAAGAAGTGCTTCATCATCTTTCTTAGTGAATATTATATAGAAGATTGACATGAGTTGGGTAAGATTCTTATCTGCGTAGACACTTACAGATTTCTGTAAGACCAGATGATTCTTACATCAGAATCGATCGTTAGGATAATAGACTTTTATATGCATTAGAGATCGTAAAGCTCTAGAATAACTACATGAACAAGTTCGCCTCATATTTGACATCACCAACGCACATTCATCTAATTAATGTACAATAGTTTTCTCGTTCTAACTACCGATGCTAATTCAATAATCAAATAGAAGACTATAATGGAATATTTTTCCGCTTGTATTCTGACAGAAGACACCAAAAACAGAACACAAAAAACATACCAGAAAGATTACTACTGATAAGATCGAGCCGGTTGCGCAACCTCGATCGTTGTATTGAATATAGACACAGAACAGTAGATTTAGTTTTGCAGTTTCTGCAAATCTAAGCTCATGTGTTCGAATCTCTATTCGTACAAAACTGATTTTGTGTTTTTCGATGGTTTTAGTTTAGAATACTATAAGAGAATTTTTTGCCTATTGTATTATGACAGAATAAAGCCATGGCCAATGGCTTTTCCTTCAAACGTTATAGGCATTTTTCTTTTTCTCCCAGCGAAAAATAGAAAAAAATAAAAAAAATTCATATCGCCGTCCAGAAAAGTAGTTAATAGCTCAAAGTTCTTTCTATGATTCTTCTATATATCGGTGATATTTATACAAAGTTTCACCTTTACAACTCATTCCGTTCACACGTTATTGAATTTTAAGTTTTCCATAGATTGACCCTTTAATAAGCTAACAATATAATGGCTTCCAAAATCGTTAGTTTTCTACTAGAAACATTTGTAAATGACATAGTTTTGTAGTCTAATTTTGTTTATGAAAAAAAAAGGGTTTTCAAGCTCGCTGCAGACGTGGAGATCTCCAGAGACCTCCTTGAATCCCGGCATTTAGCTCTTAACTACTTTTCTGCATGGAAATACGAATTTTTCTATTTTTTCTGTTTTTCGCTGGGAAAACAGAAAAATGCCTATAACTTTTCAAGGAAAAGCCATCGGCTCGAATCCTTTTTATCTTTTTATCGCCTCTATATTCTCTATCGATCGACGTATGAATGAATGAAAGCGAAAGGGTACATGTCCATAGGTTTCCTCGTGAGACGAGCGACGACAAAACATTTTCTTATCCAGAAATTCGAACAAGAAATACGACGATAGCCGGATAAAAGCTCTAACAACTCAGGTAAAATGAAGTGATCTAGTACACATATTCAACTCATGTGAATAATTTTAACTATAAGAGTCACAAATACTGCTCAAAATTCTGGGTACTTAGCCATGTATAAACTGAAGATTTACAGCCCTTTGGCGGCAAATTCATAGTGAAGAATTTGTCTCTTTCAACCTTGTAGAATAACTTTTAAAACTTCGTTCTACGCATAAAAGATGCAGAATTTTGTCTAGTATTTAATGATATACTTCTGTTGGAATATATCATTCTGCTTTCTTAAAAGCTTTCGAAACAGCTATCTTATACAACAAATACGTGTGTTTGATTTTTCTCAGAAAACTAGAATTAAATTGATCCTCTTTTGTAACAAAATTAAATGTTACTACTGTATCTCATCCATACGATTTTGCAGAGCTTGGAAAGCTGAATCGTTCGGTAGCTTAGTGATTATTTTCATGGCTATGCGTGATAGAAAAATCTGCTTACAAAACAGGCTACTTTTCAGGTGGTAGTAATATTTTTTGACGAAGTTGACTATTTCAGAAGTTTTAAAGAAAGCATAACGATATTTTCTAATCAAAGTATATCATTAAATATTAGACAAAATTTTGCTTCTTTTAAGTCCAGACCGAAGTTTTAAAAGATTGAAAACATCAAAATTTTTCAGCCAGAATTTGACGCCAAATGACTGTAGTTTCTCTGTTCTAAAAGGAATGGCTCGGTGATGCCTTAGCAATAGTGTGTACACGTTGTCAAATAATACAATTTCAGCGTGCCGTTTTGAACAGTTGGATAATATTGTGTTTTTTGTTTTGTTTCATTATTTAGACATAACGGGTGTCCCAGAATAAATGGGCCTCTCAGTATTTTGCTTATAACTTGATCTGGATTTATTTCCGAGACTCGATGTTTCCTTTAGAAGATGCGCTGAGAAATACTCTAGAAAATCATACCTAAACTATAATTTCAGAACTTCAATCAAGAAAACTAAGTCAATTAGATGAGAGTCGCAAAAACTGAAAACTTTCCAAATTCAAAAATTATTTCTTGTGTGAACATTTTGAAAGTAAGAAAAACTGAATTAGCCATTTCGTAGCCCTGACATCGCCCTATATTTTAGCTACACTTCGAATTTCTTCACGTCAAAAGACACGTCGAACTAATAGTTTTTCTGTCAGTTCTGTCAGTTCTGTCATGCATTTGTTCATTAATCTTTTAAATTTTGGGTATAGTAGTGCTTTCATTATACGTCCCATAACTCCATCGAAATAAAAGACTTTTCCGTCGGGTTTCTTTTGCCTAAATCAGAAATGATTGTTCTCGATCTAACTGCAAAACCAAAACTTTAATCATGTTTTCTGTATCTTGCTTCAGCACATTGTTGGAAAAGGGTGGACTCTCAACTTTTGACGTATTTTTGTAACTTCGTTCTCTAGCACACCGTCTGATCTAAAGAATTTGTTTAAAGACCACGAGAAAGAGCACATTTGAAAGTACTAAACATAAACTGACTTCTCACTTCCACTACACTTTTTAGCGGAAATAGTAGCAGAAGAAAAGTTCAAGTTGAAAAAATTTTGAATTTATAAAACTTTCATTTTTTTCCTTTCATCTAATTGGCTTAGTTGTTACATGGGGAAATTTTATCGAAGTTTCACGACCTTGGCATCGTGCATTTGCAACATCAAATGCGTGGTCACATGTGAACTTTGTATAAGTTCACACGCGTTCACAACCGAGAACTTCTTTTCACATGTGACCGCACACCGTTTTACGATGTTTACGTGCGATCACAGTACATTTCACCATATTCACGGGTGTACACGCCGTTTTATATAGTAAAATTTCCCGATAGATAATACTACAAAATATCTGCTTGACAATGAGACTCTTGAAAATGGAATATTTGTTACAGTCCGTATACCTTTCAATAAAAGTATATAAACTGCAGACAACTCTTTTTTCTCGAAGATGCCGCTCGTTGACGGGATAAATCACCGCATACATGCAGTTCAACAAGACTCTACAGATCGATGGTACATCAAATATGGACAACTCCAAATTATATTTTCTCGTTGGCTTTATATCACACTATGTTAACACATGCAAGCCAGAAAAAGAGGAAGAACGAGCACATTTTAACATATACGTTTCGGCATCAATATTAAGTAGAACATAAGATGTATTTTGTATTACAAAATACATAATATGATCAGAAGTACTGATTAGATCAATTTTATCTTTATGGCTTAAGAATAATAAAGAGATTTGAGTAATAAAGCAGTGTTTCAATGTCGTATGGTTAATAGATAAACTATTGTTGATTTAATCTCTAATAGTTTGTGCATACATCTTACCATACCGCAAGTAGAAAGCGTGTCTGTTTTCATCGTGTTAATTGTTATATAGTGTACAGAGGATGAAAACTGAGCTACGGACCTTTTCATTACTATTTGTGAATTGGGCATCGATTATCATAGGTATGTAAAATGTTCTAACAAATAATCGGATACGATTTTATAAGTTATGATTGAGGATAACTCTTGAAATACACTTTTCGGAAGATTTCAATATGTTTAGTAATGCCTAAAAAACATTCTTGAGACTGAAATCCTTTTTGTTTTCGAAAAAAATACGCAACTGACTTTATTGTCTAAAGTATCGACTATAAAGATCTAATTGTCACAATGGATGGTGGTCTATTGACTAGGGCGGTGACAGTTACCACTACCGTTACCGGGTAACGGTGGTAACGGTAACTGGTAACTGTCACAGCCCTACTATTGACCTGATATTCTCGTCACAGACACTGTTCTGTCATAGTTTCTACAAGAAATATCCATATTCGTCGTTTTCTAGTTGGGCAATTTACTAGAGGAGTACCTCTGACTTTAAATCTCTAACTGTATGTTGATTAGTGGGAACGTTTTATAGAATATCTCAAAATACGGGTGTACCTTGATAGCTTTTCGTAATGAGCACGTAGAAAGATTGGATATAGAATACGAAATGTTGCATTTCCAAAACTATGTTAACTTTGTTATGTAGATGAGGACGCTTTTGCGATCACGAAACAAAAATTATGTTGATGCTGACTGTACACCAGCTTATTCACATAAAACATTCTACCATATGTAAAATAAGCTCATAGACACAAAAATGGATCTACCATGTTTTCTTTGTCGACAATTAATATTTTTATTATTATTTATTTATTTAGTAAAGTTGAGTACACATGCAGATAGAAAAGAAAAAACAAACTTAAGAGGCATTGCGACAAAAGCGACGTAAATTAATACATCTCTTGTAAAGGTGTCCTACCTATATGAATTTATGTATACAATATGTATAAAAATAAAGGATCGAAAATAAGACAGTAAACAGATAGATAGGCAGTCGACACTATAAGTGCTGTTCTAAGTTAATGGCAAAACTTTTTACTGTGGGTGATAAAACTACCGAATTAGGAAGACCGTTCTACTCCTTTACTGTTCTAAAAATGTTTCCTTGAGAACATCCTTTTTACATTCGGGTACTGAAAACATACGAGAATTTCCTTTTCGCAGTGTACGTCGATCGGTCATCGGTTGGAGTAGACCGAATCGTGCAAGAGCCGTCCTTTCTCTCATAACTTTCCAGAAGTATTTCGGTCTGGCTATTTTCCTGCGGCACTCGAAAGGCTCTAACTGTGTCTCACAGGCAACTCGAGATGATGATGATGACGAGGTAAAATCGCCACATATTATTCGAGATGCCACTCGTTGTACTTTATTTAATGGTTCCAAATGTGTTTTATAGGAACTGTCAAAAACTGTTGAAGCATACTCTATAGTGTATGCTTCAACAGGCCAGTAGTATAGTACTGGCCTTACACATGTAGTATACAGATGACGTTTTAATTTAAATGGCGCATAGCGAAACGTACGATTAATGACACCCATCATTTTACGGCATCTGAGAGCAGTTTGTTCTATTTGAAATGACCATTTCATTGTGCGTGAAATATATACGCCTAACAACGTCACTTCACTTACTCTGCCTAGTACTTCAACGCCAATAGTAATAATGTTTGGCAATAGAAATGTTGAAGATTTATCGAATATTAACCAGTTACATTTCTCACTATTAAGCTCAACTAAATTTGTTTCAGATCAAACCTCTATTTTTTCAACTTCCTCTCTTGTCTCTCTCAAGTTTCTATCGTTCTCAATAGGTACGACGATGAAAATGTCGTCTGCGAAGAGAAAGATGATAGTGGATGAATGTAGAACTTCTGGCAGTTCATTGATAAATAAGAAAAAGAGTAAAGGCCCGAGCTTGGACCCTTGGGAAACTCCAGAAGTGCCGATAACGGGGACTGACAAATTTGTTGTTTACTCTCACCTGCTGTGTACGATTTGAAAGATAAGATTCAAACCACAACCATAAATTTCCTGTAACTCCAGCATTTTTCAACATATTGAAAGGAATTTTATGATTTACTCGGCCAAACGCTTCTTTTATGTCAAAAGAAACTCCTACTACTTTAATTTTATTGTCCATCAGCGAACTAATAAAGTTGTGTGAGATATGTAAGCGCGTCTACCGTTGAGGACTTCGGTCAAAAACCAAATTGATTGTCGTTAAAAAAAAGAGTTTTTGTTTAAATATGAAGACAATCTGTCGAAAACTAATCGTTCCAATACTTTGCTTATATTTGAAAGCAAGAAAATTGGACGATAATTTTTGACAGATGATCTATCTCCTTTTTGTAAATAGGCGTAATGATGGCATTAGTCCATTTACCTGGAATCTCCCCAACAAGATTGATTGATTACTAATCAATCAATCTTGTGTTTCTCCACAACTGCAACGTCTTTTCAAAAAGATGTTGAAGTTGTGGAGAAACAACATCGATAACACCTTTGAGAAATTCCACAGAAATATTATCAGGGCCGGTAGACTTTGTTTTATTAAGAATGTTAATACACACACACAATGTTTAATTGGGTGTTTAGCAAATTGTACGGTACTGTATAATCGCATAAAACCAAACAACTTTCGTAAGAAAAATATTATTCAGCAGAACCATTCATCAAAAAAACTTTTTATGAGAAAAAAACGTTAGTTGGTATGCTCTTCGATTTTAGCTACAAGTGGAATAAAATTCCAATGGTTTGATTCGTATTATAAACCTTCATATTTCGATTTAACAACTATTCGTAAGCTCCCCGACATATGAACACGAACAACGTTAACCATTTCTTTTCTATATACAGCGGAACTCGTTCGATTTCCTAATCTATCACGAACAACGCCATTATATGATTCAGCGTCGAATACAATTGAGGATAAAATTGTAGAAAGATGGTCGAACTTAATTGCATTGCGTGATGAAGAACTAATTCCTGTTGATATCGAGGAAAAACAAAGTGTATTTGATGTAACTTCGACATACGATGGTAGTGGGCAGAGTAAGTATAACCTTTTCTTATGTTCAAAAAATTATAAAATATATATCCTAGAGTTTCATTCAAGATACTGGAACAATCATTTAGTAGAATTAATCATAAAAACATTTTTTTCTTTGGAAAAAAACTGTTTTGTCGAAATTTAAAAACAAGAAAATTAGTCAAAATGCTTATAATGTTTGAACGAAAAGCAATACAGACCTGCGGTTTCACCATTCGAAAGAGAGGATCAGGAGACGTATAGCATATAAACCATAGAGTTTCACTCAAGATACTGGTAGAATTTAAGTAATTTAAAACTTTAATCTCTACTGGCGGAGGGTAAAATGCAGACACCTGCGCATGGGTTGAAGTAGGTATTCCCCGTAAACTAACTTTGAATTGCATGATCGAGCTTACAGGGTTCGGAAGCTGGATGAAAACATCTGAGTGCACTAATACAGCACACATGAATTTAGTTTTATGTAGAGAATAACACAGTTTTCTTTGAGATACGCAATCGAACAACATCTAAGAATCCACTTACTCGGGGGTTCTGTTGTCGTGCGTGAAGCCGATGTGCTTGGTGTAGTGCTGCTAGAGACCGATGTGCTTGCTGTAGAGCTGCTGGAGACCAATGTGCTTGGTGTAGAGCTGCTTAAGGTAGAGGACAATGATACCGGAATTGATGTGCTGGTATTAATTGACACAGAAATATCAGTTGATGACAGTGTGCTAAAACTTGTTTCTTCTGTGTCCGTGCCTAAAAAAACCATTAAATCAAACAATGGTAGTATATGGCGCACAAAGGAGATTATGAGAGAGCGACAGACAGACATAACTTATCTATATGATTAAATAGTCGTATAATCAACAATTCTTTCAGTATTTTGAGTGAAACTCCAGGATATATATTTTATAATTTTTTGAACATAAGAAAAGGTTATACTTACTCTGCCCACTACCATCGTATGTCGAAGTTACATCAAATACACTTTGTTTTTCCTCGATATCAACAGGAATTAGTTCTTCATCACGCAATGCAATTAAGTTCGACCATCTTTCTACAATTTTATCCTCAATTGTATTCGACGCTGAATCATATAATGGCGTTGTTCGTGATAGATTAGGAAATCGAACGAGTTCCGCTGTATATAGAAAAGAAATGGTTAACGTTGTTCGTGTTCATATGTCGGGGAGCTTACGAATAGTTGTTAAATCGAAATATGAAGGTTTATAATACGAATCAAACCATTGGAATTTTATTCCACTTGTAGCTAAAATCGAAGAGCATACCAACTAACGTTTTTTTCTCATAAAAAGTTTTTTTATGAATGGTTCTTGTTATGACCTACCGTCCCGGCAGCTCATAAGATTCTGCTTTTATATCATCCTTACGTAACTCTTGCTTCATCATGAGATTTTCCTATCTCTTTCTGTTCTTACGCAACTCATGCGCAACTCTTGCTCAACTTGTATACTATATATAGCCGCTCACTTTCTTCAAATAAAAGAGAGAGTGGGAGGTGAATCTCACAGTTCTGCTGAATAATTTTTTTCGTATGAAACTTGTTTAGTTTTATGCGATTACACAGTTAAACATCCAATTAAACATTGTATGCGTGTATTCAAATTATTAATTGTCGATGAAGGAAACATGGTAGATCCATTTTTGTGTCTATGAGCTTATTTTACATATGGTAGAATGCTTTATGTAAATAAGCTGGTGTACAGTCAGCATCAACATAATTTTTGTTTCGCGATCGCAAAAGCGTTCTCATCTACATAACAAAGTTGGCAAAGTTTCGGGAATGCAATGATTTAGAGTCAGAGGTACTTCTCTAGTAAATTGCACAACTAGAAAACGACGAATATGGATATTTCTTGTAGAAACTATGACAGAACAGTGTCTGTGACGAGAATATCAGGTCAACAGACCACCATCCATTGTTACTTTAGACAATTAGATCTTTATAGTCGATACTTTAGACAATAAAGTCAGTTGCGTATTTTTTTCGAAAACAAAAAGGATATCAGTCTCAAGAATGTTTTCTAGACATTACTAAACATATTGAAATCTCCGGAAAAGTGTATTTCAAGAGTTAAAAAGGGTGCCAATAAAAACACTGTCGCAGCTTAAGTATGCATCGTTTATAAGAAGTTGCTGATATTAATTTACATATTAGAAGAATCCTTTGAGATAGATAGCAAAGTTTGCAGGAAAAGTGGCTGATGCTCATTGGAGTTATCCTCAATCATAACTTATAAAATCGTATCCGATTATTTGTTAGAACATTTTACATACCTATGATAATCGATGACAAATTCACAAATAGCAATGAAAATGTCCGTGGTGAACACAGCAAATGATAATTCATTAAAAGTTACATATAGCCATCGGTTATTTCTACAAAACAATCAGCACAAAGTATTAATAAACATGCCCGTTTTCTTGGGTTTAATGAAAGTAGTAAAGTTTAGTGTATGTCCAAAATCTGTACATAACATTAAGTATAATAGTTGAATACGTAGGTATATTGATTGAGTTACCAGCAGTGAAATATGACTATCTTCTGATAAAAGAAGAATAAGTCCTCTATTTCTGCACAAAATAAATTCATGAATATCCGTTAGCGATGGTACAAAGTTCGTGTCATACCTTATTCCGGTAGAAAAGTTACAGTTATTTTACAATCTGTAGTCACCTTCAACGTTTTGATTCATATTCAGAAAATATGCATATGATCACCTGAGGAATATGTTAATGCGAAAGTTAATCCAGTCAGCTGTCAAATTTTACAGTAAATGGTACTTATTATTCCCCAGATATAATTTGTTTTTGTTATATCTTCTTTTCTTTCCGAATTGAAGCAAAATGTCCGTAGAATAATGTTATATAGAATGTCACCGTTGAATGTTATAATCTGTCAGTTGAATCCATATAAAAGTGTTTTTATAACTACTATAAAGCATGGAGATACACTAAGAACTTTGTAGAAAAGTTTAGTTCAGTTTCGATGCTCTGTACACTATACAACAATCGAGTAAGTAGTGCTGTTGCGCATCATTCAATTATCAGAGTACTTTATCTTTTTTGGTGAATGAGTCTCATACGTTCTATTGACTGTAAGTGAGTTAATTAATTAAAGTTATTTTGACTTAACAGATAGTTTGAAATATAATAACTTACTTTTATTAATATTAACACGGCGAAAACAGATCAGCTTTCTACTTGCGGTATGGTAAGATGTATGCACAAACTATTAGACAATAAATCCACAATAGTTTATCTGTTAACCATTCGACATTGAAACACTGCTTTATTACTCAAATCTCTTTATTATTCTTAAGCCATAAAGGTAAAATTGATCTAATCAGTACTTCTAATCATATTGTGTATTTTGATATATAATACAAAATACATATTATCCTGCGCGTGATGCCGAAACGCATATGTTAAAATATGCTTGTTCTTGAGCTTTTTCCAACTTGCATGTGTTAACATTAGTCAGATATAAAGCCAACGAGAAAATATAATTTGGAGTTGTCCATCTTTGATGTACCATCGATCTGTAGAGCCTTTTTAAACTGCATGTATGCGGTGATTTATCCCGTCAACGAACGGCATCTTCAAAAAAAAGAGTTGTCTGCAGTTTACATACTTTTATTGAAAGGTATACGGAGTGTAACAAATATTCCATTTTCAAGAGTCTCATTGTCAAGCAGATATTTTGTAGTATTATCTATCAGGAAATTTTACTATATAAAACGGCGTGTACACCCGTGAATATGGTGAAATATACTGTGATCGCACGTGAACATTGTAGAATGGTGTGTGGCCATATGTGAAAAGAAGTTCTCGGTTGTGAACGCGTGTGAACTTATACAAAGTTCAGATGTGACCACGCATTTGATGTTGCAAATGCACGATGCTAAGGTCGTGAAACTTCGATAAAATTCCGTAAATTAAATTTCACATATTTTATCTCCTCACAACAACTTCGTTAATTACCAAAAATAACGCTAATTTTTTAGAATTAGCACTTTTTACCGTGAAATGACTCCCCGATCGACGGCCCCCGGCAGAGTAGTGATATCTGGCGCCGCAATTAGTGAGATATTCGGATTCGACGAGGAGAAACATGTAATTACCACATTTCTCAGCAGCGAAACATTCTAAATCTGCGAGCTCGGAACAGAAAATGTGAGAAATTAAATTTCACATATTGTATCTACTGGCACCAACTTCGTGCGTTGTAAGCTGCAAGGACTGGCTGCTTGATATGCTTTATTCCCTTGACTGAAAGTCTTCGGTCATACAAACAAAATCCTTGAAAGAAAGCTTTGGGTCGTACAAACGATATGTGCGTCCTACCGACTGTCTGCTGTAAAGTAGTGACACCTGTTGCCACATAAAGATGGATTCGCGACATATTCATATTCGAGAAGGAGAAACATGTAATTACCACTTTTCTCGGCAGTGAGACATTCTAACGCTGCGACCCCGGAATAGAAAATGCTCGAAATTAAATTTGACATATTTTATCTGCTGGCATCAAGTTCGTTAATTAGCGAGAAAAATGCTTTTTACCGTGAACCAAGCATCTCATAAACTTGACAACGCAGTGAATAATGTCCGATATTACATTTCACATATTTTATCTGCTGACACCAACTTCGTGCATTGTAATTTCAGAGGACTGGCTGCTAGATATGCTTTATTCCCTTGCCTGCAAGCCTTGCGTCGTACAATCGAAATGTCCCTCCGACCGTCGGCCCCAGTAGAGTAGTGATACCTGTCGCCACAAAAACGTAAATTAGTGAGATATTCATATTCCAGAAGGAGAAACATGTAGTTACCACTTTTCTCAGCAGCTTAATAGCGAGCTTTTCTCAGCTGAATACTAATAAAAAAGAACAATTAGGAGTTTTTGAATAAATATAAATAACATGTTCGTAGTATTAAAGAATCGATCAAAGGAAATGTTGATAAATTTAGTTTGTATAGAACTGGTAAAATACAACAAATGAATTGATTAACTGAATATGATTAATATGAATATTGGACAGAAGAACATGTTGAAAAAAGAAGACAAGAATGGGGAAAAAATTATAAGATAGACTTCGATAAATGTTTTGTGATTTCGAACCAATGGATTATATAAAGTGTCAAGAAAATGTTCAAAGATTAGCATCAATTAAACTTTGAAGTTATCTAGATATTAATAAAATATGATTAAATGAAGTTTTCAAAGAAAATTCTTTATCAGAAGGGACTATTAATGAGATCATACATTTTGAGAAAAGGAATTTTTAATTTCTTTGGGAGATGCTTGAGAATTCGCTTCAATTTTTATGTTCTTCATTTTTTCTTTGCATTAAGTTTTTTTTCTTTATAGTTATGTCTTGTTTAAATTTATGTATCGATTTTATTCACTATTTTCTTAATAAGAATCTATTAATCCATATGTTTTATGTAAGTAGTTAGAGGTTTTCACCTTAAAAATGATCTTTTCTTTAAATATTTTGTGTCATTTCTATTTTTCATCAATAAATAATATTATTCTTTTTCTTTACAATCTTAGTCTATCATAATAAGATATTATAGTTAAAACTACAATAAAAGAAAATCTTTTATTTGGGTCGTGGACGTTTCAATCGAAGTTCTCGGCTAAATATTTTAATATCTCGATTTTTATCATGTTTAAGAGAAAAGTATAAAACTAAATTTAAAATACATGAAATAATACCAATAAAAATCAGTATTATTAGATAATAATCATCTTCTTCTTATTAGCATTGCTATAAATAACGTAACAATCTGTATCATTTCAATTTATTATACACACAATCACTTAGAATCCATATATGACAGCTTTAATCAATTCAACTCTTATAAACGTTATTAAATCTTTCACTTTTCCAAAAACTCTTGTGGACCTCACCCTCAAAACCACATGCAAAAGTAACCTCTATAAGAGGGGATATGAAGAAACCATAAAGCGAATGTGAACATACACTGTAAATTTTATTTAAATCCTATTTTGTAGAAAATCGATTTTAAATAAGCCACAGCATTTTCAAACTTTTATTATTTATTCGTCAAATTTCAAACTTTGAGAAAATGCTTGATTTTCTAAACAATAGAAATTCAATTTGATTTCCTGCCGAAAATCAAAACTTGAATATCAATAGTTTATTTTCAAGAACGTAGAAATTGATCTCTGAAACCGTATAGGCATTTCGAAAATAACAGTGTATATCCAAATGCTATTTCAATCAATGAGAACGTCAGAAAATCTTTTGGGTGTGAGGATGCCCGAAAGTCTTTATTTCATACACAAATATACTCAACAGTGCTTCTTGAAGCTTCATCATCCATCAAATCCATTTGATGACAGCTGTCTGAGCAACAACCAAAACGTATCGTGTGGTTTTCTGAATGTTCAATATTTCTGATATGATTTAAACTCATATCTATTTGGAGAAATTTTCTCTTTTAAATTATATTGGATGTTATGATTATGTAACCTTGAATGTTTTCATTTAAGTTTGATTAGAAGTTTTTTTATTTTAAATCATTTAAATTCACTCTCACTCTTTCGTGAGTCTCTTATTCATGTCGACGAATTTTAATTAATTTCTGTTCTTCCATTCCGTTCCGGTTGTTAAGAGAAAACCTATCTGTGTACATCAAAATTACATTTGCTATACCTGAATGACTAAGCCTTCTGGACATGTTGACAAGTTTTAATTATTTTCCGCCCTTCCTTTACGTTCTGACTGTTATGAGAAAACCTGTCTTTATACATGTTTATTTGCAGCTATCTAGATTTTTTTTTGTAAATCAAACTTACATTTGCTATGCCTGTACTGAGTGAGTCTTTTAGTTGTATCGGCGAGTTTTATTTTCTCCACTTCATTTACGTCCTATTGATCATGAGCAGAACTGTATGCATATAGGTATGTTTTTTACGTAGTTATCTAAATATTTGCGTTACGAAAAAATAAACTAACCACCAAATAGACTCTATCTTTGTTTAAGATATATTACTTTCTAAAAAAATACACTGTGCTGCTACTATATACATTTCCTTTCTTTGCGCAGACAATTTTCAGTTATATATCGAAGTAGAATAGAAAAACCACTTCAGTATACCTTTTTCAATAAGAATTCTCGATAAAACAACCGATGTTGGCACCATCAGCCTATAGACCTCAGGTAGGATCAAGAAGATTGCTGCCTAGAATGCCATCTAGGCATGTGACAGTTCTCAGTTCACAGCTCACGTGAATTGAATCGAAGAAGTGAGTTCCCAACTCAAGCTCAAATGAACTAGAGATGGTAGTTCACGTGTACTGGCAATAATGACTCGTTTAACTCATTTGAATTGGAGATGTTGACTAGTTCAGTTCATTTGAACTGTAGTTAAACGGTTTATATGAGAAACCTTATTTACGGTGCTGATGCTCATTATTGAGCGCAATACTTAGATGCGTTGAAATATGCAAAATCAAAAACAAGAATATTTTCTTAGAAAATGCTGAAAGATTTTGCCTTGATGCGCTTTACATATGTCTGCATGTTCAATCGAAGAACAGATCGACCTGAAAGTTTATGCCGTCCTCAAAGAAAGTTCCTTTTCGTCAAAAAAAAATGAAAATTGAGATAAATGCATGGGAAGATACCTTGGGTTCTGCTTTTCAGAAACAATATGATTTTTAATTTAATATCTCATTTTTGGCCAAAATTTTTGATGATTTCCGTTGAAAAATATGCCTTTTTTCAGATAAAATGGAATATTTGTTTTCGTTTGTTCTCAGTTTATGCCTTCGCGAACGCGCAAGTAAGAATTCTCTATCCCGGTTCTTTCAATATATTAAAAATTTTTGTCGTTTAAATGTATAAACACTTATATAATTTGGCGCCCTTTTTTAGAGAGTTTTTGAGTGATTAAACTTGTGATCCCTTTCCTCGACTTAAAAAGTAAGAATTAAAAAAAGACTGTGGTAGGCACTGCATCTTGATATGCTCTTTCAAACGAAAAAAATTTTAGTATATTGAAAGAGCCCCGACTAGAGTACTACAGTCCCGAATCCCGAAAAATCCTGTTTGTCCTGTCTCGCGGAACAATCGGGATTGTCCCGAAAACTTTTCGAGACGGGACAAACAGGATCGGGACAACTCGAAAAAAATGCGGGATGGGACACAAAAAAGTTTGTCCCTCAGATCTCTAGCCTCGACAGAGAAATCTTGTTTCCCAAACCCTTGTTTGGTGCATACCTCTGTCAAACATCATGGTATCGAGCTGAAAGTTTTACTATAGCCTCCCCACTACAGTCTCAACATATGCTGAAAATTTCATGTCATTTGAACGTACCTGGCCTGAGGTCGGTTTTTGAGGAGGAGAGGGCCTTAAATACAAATCAATCTGCTACTCTCAATTCTTGCTTTTCAGCAACCGGCTAACGAGGGAAGGTCCCCAGGTGTGAATCGCTGTTTTGAATGGGAGGTATCCCACTTTGTAGAGCTTGACGAGCTGACTCTAGTGGCATAAAGCGTTTTTCTTCACGAAGCTGAAAACTAGGAAAACAATTGATGTAATAATGAAAGATCATATAGGAAACATTAGTATTTTAACGGTATTATAGCTCGAGAGAGTTGTATATAACCATTGATTTCGTCGCTTTTGGCTCTCAACTCTAGTAAGATAGCCCAGAAAATGTATCCTTATGCCTTATTTTGCATATATTACTGATAACATCAATGAACACTTAAATTATTCACAATGTATACCTCGAAGAATATCAATAATCTTATGAGAATGCAGTTGATACACTCCGAAATTCAAGTCATACTGGCTTTTAACGGTGTTTTACACGATGTTCCTTAGCTAGCACTACATTTTCGTCTCTAATTATCAGGGAAACAATATCGTATTAGAGCGTCTCTATCGATGTTTCTCTAAAATGACTTGAAGTTTGGAGTGAAATAGCGGACTCATGGACTCCCATGGACTCCTGCAGCCCAGGAGTCCAAGAGCAAAAGTGTTCTGCTTTGGGAATCACTTCCCAAAAAAGAACACTTTTGCCCTTGGACTCCTGGACTACAGGAGTCCGCTATTTTCCCCTTGTTCAACCCTCATGTTTTTCCGGACCAAGTCTAGTCAAGTCAAGTTCTGAGCCAGAAACTTTCTGCTGAAGTCAGGTCAAGACAATTTTCCAGTCGAAAAAGGGGTTTATTTTTCTGGATTCTTGTTGGCTGGCTCTTTAAAGCTACGCTCACCTCGTTTTGTACTAAAATGAACGGGCGAAGATTTTTGAAGGGTTTTCACACACACCCCTGATTTTCGGTTTCTCGTGCCCGTATTTCCTAAAAACTCACAACTGAAGAGCAAAATAAAACCAGTTTTCTAGCAGGTCTTCCTACGTCGCCAGCAGGTAACATCCCAAACTTTGAGCGCGTGATCAGTCGACTTGACACTCTTCTCCTCATTCATGATCAAGTGCGCTCTTTACGGGAACTCCATCCCTCCCCCTACCTTATCACGTGATTTCTGAACAGCTCCATACTGTTTACAAATAAAATTCCATTTTTTCTATAGATTTTATTCGAAAAGGCACAATAAAAAACGTAGAAAACACAGACTGTGCAACACTTGAGCCTTACTAAAACGAAAGTAGAATGATCAAGTTCGTGTGTTCGATCCTAGCTTCGTGCAAGGATTGATTTTGTGTTTTGATAGTTTAAGTTTCAGAATGATATAATGAGAATTTATATTCTCGATTTCGTTCTGGTTCTAGATTAAAGCTTAAACCAAAGTAGAATGTGTCCGTTGAGACGAGCACTCAGTCCAAAGCCAGTATTATGTTCTCATACACCTTGTCATCTTCCAGATAAAAGCTGAAAAATTCCCCTTAGCTTATTCGTCCATCGCCATCAGCATCAATCTCATCAAAAGTATTTCGAACAATTTTAGTTCGTACAATGAAGCAGGAGGTAAGAGATGGCATCCATAAAACCAGTTTCAGTTTCATTGGCTTCTTTCCACCACCCAAGAAGTTAGAGCCCCGTCGTAGTGCCTTACAGGTCATTTCAATCATGTCAGTTTTGCTTAGCCATCCTTTGTTTCCACTGTCGAACTGGTTGAATAGACGCTGTAGCCGGACTGTCTTCCTACGACGTTCTTCACTGATTGCATTTTGAATTTGCTGCGTTTCTCGAGTCGCCTTGTTACCCATAATGGAAATCTGTGTGTTTGAGGAGTAGAATGTTTATAGGAAAAAGTATTGGCTCTTTGCTTTTTATATGGTGAAAAATTTGCGGTAAAATTCCATGATGTAATAGGAAAAAACATTTTCAATTACTGTGAGTAAGGGCAGTGCATGAGGGTGAGCAAATGTAATTTTGATGTACACAAAAAAAACAAATACTCATGTACACAGATAGGTTTTCGCATAACAACCCGAACAGAATAGAAGAAGACATACGCATTTGGATGATGTTGGATTTGAAACCTGTTTCTTAAGCTTATATTTACATCGAAATCTTGTTTCTTGGCCCTTTGCTACCGATCACAGGATCTTGCACCTATGCCTTTGTTTGTGAAACATCTGAGTGGAACCCTGCAAAAAATTAGAATGAACACAAGTATAAAGGATGATTCTGTTATATTAATCGGTGATTAAAAAGTAACAGAGTTATAGATAAAACAAGATAAAAATCTCGCCTGACATTTAGTGTGAAAGTACCCATCCAGCAGAATAATGTAAAATAATGTAAATTAGTGGCATTATGTTGCATTATTCGACTTTTTCTCGACATTATGGTGCATTATTTGTGAATAATGCTTCTAATGCATCAAAATTCGTAGTTTTTCATGCGTTGTAATGCATTATTAATGCACTATTGGTGCATTAATGTTTCTAATGCATTATTTTACACAAAAATTCATGCACTATAACACATGAAATTTGAAAATAATGTATTAAAACGCACGAATTTACGAATAATGCTTCATAATGCTAAATTATTCTAAGAATCTGCCAGATGGGTAGTTCGACATTTTGTTGGGACTTTTTCTCGCCAAGACATGGTCCGCATATTTTTATTTTTTCACGATTTTATGCCCCCCGAGTCTTGTCTTTCATTCAAGACCTCTGGCAGGCCTTTCAGATAATCCATTCAGTCTAGGCATCGTTTTTAATCTCGCGTGATACTTTTTTATTGGAAAAAGTTCAATATAGAATACATAAGAACGGATTAGGAAAATCTCCAATACGTCATGTTGAAAAATTCAATATGTGACACATGGACTATCATTAATGAAGGTTGTGGTTGCTTTTATTATCACGACTAATAGTTTCTATCAATAACAAAATAGTTTAATAGCTTTTTTAAAAATCTCTGATTCCATTGTTACAAATTAGTTTAGGAATATGTGGACATTGAGAGAGGCTCAAATAATGTTCATAGAAGTCATTGACTATATTTTTGAGCTTTGAAGAATTTAAATTTTCATAGAAGTTCTATTATGTATAAAAAGTATGATAAAAGTTTTGCAAAAGTTGTTATAATCTAATCGAAGGCTTGATATATTAATTGGATACATCAGATTTCATAGAGGAAAGTCAAATCTTTCGGATCCGAGAACGAAACTGAATCGAATCTTTATGTTTTTGGAAGAATTCAATCAAATTGAATGTAACTCTCTTTATTCGACTCAGCACTAATTCTTTCATTAGCACAGTAGCCACAGTCCAAAAATTCACGATTCAACGAATTCAACAAAAACCAGACGAGGTGAAGGTCAGAATCCAATGCCTTGATTTTTCTTCAATTGTCAATTTCTGAGTCGTGGGTATAACTCTAAACATTTCGTGGAGATAATCAGGACAAGTGAATGAAAATTAGAAGGTATATAAAAGAATAAATTGTTTATTTGTAATATAGTTATTTTAACACGTCGAAAACGTTAATCTATAATTAATTGATTTAGAAAAGATGATAGAATATTTCGATTAAAAATAAAGAAACACCAAAGAATTTATAATTAGAAAATTTTCCATGGGAAGATTTTCGACAAGATTTACAAGATTATTTCCTACTAATTTTGAAGAATTTCAATGAATATTAAACACTCTTTTGGGAAAAATTCTTTCTTTCAAAATAACAATAAAAGTTAAAAACCATTTATTAATCTATCAACTTGTTTATCTTCGATTTTATTTCTATATACCAATAAAATTAGTTCATCCACGATTTACAATAAAAATATAAGATGATATAGCAACTACTCATTCTTACTTGCGCGTTCACGAAGA
>CAJNOQ010001130.1:0-35472 GCA_905250885.1 Didymodactylos carnosus | reverse complement strand
ATGAGACCATTGAAATTATGGCTAATAAATATTCTTATCTTATATCGGTAATGCCTATGCAGATATAGATGACAGAGACATACTGAATCAGTGATTCCGCCTGTTTCTCATGATTTTTTCACGCAAAACGTTTTCTATCAGCGAAGGCTAAAGCAAGCTTTTAGCGCGAGAACCTCCACAAAACTTGGGCGCTTTCGGCGGCGGCGCGGCCCACAGGTCTAGGTGCGCTACAAAAATATAATATAAAATCCTCTCTTTTTAAATCTTTCTTTTTTTTGTTTGTCGTAAGTCTGATCGAACCACAGTACTGTGTGGCGGCGTTTTCATCGCGTGAATTTAAAAATATTTATACAATATATTCCTCTTTACCTGGTGATCATACGGACAAAATCTTTTTCATTTACAACCGCAGCTCCTGTCCGGCTACAAAACAGTGGTACTCGAACGACATACATAGTCGACATCTTTGTTATAAACAATGTGAAAAAACTCGCAACGTAGAAAAAATGAAACTTATAGACTTGATTTATGACGCTTTGAATTTTAAATAGATTAGCATCCAGTATTCGTTGGGAACACTGAATTATACCCAAAACGCCGCCACACAGTACTGTGGTTCGATCAGACTTACGACAAACAAAAAAAGAAAGATTTAAAAAGAGAGGGTTCTATATTATATTTTTGTAGCGCACATACCTATACATTTAAACAACTTAATGACCGATTTTAGTGGCGCACAAATTGAACAAATTATCCGCTTAGCAGCATCACAAGCCATGTTGCGCGACATAAAAGTATGAATCGAATAATGTCAGTTACTTTGGGAGTGATTCTTATACGTCTAACATCAGAATTAAATGATACTTAATTTAACTTTAGACAAACAGCTCTTTGCATGTAAATTTTGAAAGAGCAGGTAAATTACAAATACAACAAAAAGATTTTCAAAATGCTTTAAAGTTCATCCAAGCAGAAATACAACAGCCCCACACTTCTTGATCTCATCATACATGAATGATACAAAACAACAATTTGTGATGAGCGTCAAGTAGTATAACCTCACTCTAATGATATGTATGTATATATGGAGCAATGGTAACAATACACATATATGAGGAGAAAAGAAAGTGTACCACATTCGAAACAAGAACTTGTCTTTTGTGTCATATATGTATATCTATGCTTTATCTCAATTAGTGACCTTGCATATCTGTTCAGTTTTTTTTACTAGTATTAAAGAGTTCATAAGTTCATATTTATAGTTCATTAGCGATAAATAGATAAAACACATTGACAATGATTCATCATCAACTGACTTTGAAAGCTCTGTATATGTGTACAGATAAACGATATCATTACTACCCATCAAACGCTTAAAGAGAAATAGACAATATAGAATAATATACCATCATAATACCAACAAGTTTTTCACTGTGACCATGCTAAAATCATACTTTCTGAAAAAGTCACCTATTGCAGTTTTCTTAACCCGGATGTAAAATAAACTTTGCCACAGTAATCAGCGTGTCCGATAACGTATGTATCAGATGTTTTTGAAGTTTCTAGAGCTCAGAGTTGGCCAATAGATTGGTCCTCGGAGATTCCTTGTAGTATCCGGACTATGGTAGATGGAGATGGGACTTGTGCCACGTTGTAGAGTGGCATCTGCTCTATGCCGATATGCATTTAGTGCAATAATTCTCTATATGTATTTCTGGAATGACAGACCCGGACTTTTTGCTTCGAAAAGTACACCATGGTAGACCTGTCGGATAAGACTCATTTTGCCATAGAATTATATCCCCGATCGTGCTCTTTCATCATCTGAAAACCGTTGCTCTCTAGCTCAATCCGTTCTCGAGTTATTCAAAAAATATCCGAGTCCACTGAAGTTTTGGACAGACCATAGTATTAAAGTGTTCATAAGTTCATATTTATAGCTCATTAGTGATAAAATAGATAATGATTCATCATCAGCTGACTTTGAAGGCTCTATATATGTGTATATATAAACGATATCATCCCTATCATTAATCACTTAAAGAGAACTAGACAATATAGAGTAATATGTCATTATAATAGAGAAAAAGTAAACCTTTTATTTCTTTACAAGCAATTTCTGGATGAGATATGGATAGATGTGAGGACAGCTCATCATCCTCTATCCAACCATGTGACTAAAGGTTAGTTTCTACGTGTGTGTGAATAACGTTTGGGTGGTTGTATGGTTTACGAATATCTCCCAGCCATCCCGTACTCCAGCAACGCTAAGACAGAAAACATATGGGTGGTTGTGAAGACAACTCGGCATCCTCTATCCAACCATGTAATTAAAAGGTAGTTTGGGGGTGGTTGTGGGTGGTAGCGTAGTTTATAAATACACTGTATAATCATCTACTGGTGGTATAAGATTAAGGGATCCCTACTGAGATTTTCGTTCAAAAGATCGATTTTGAGCTCTATATATAGTTCAATAGTCTCGAAACCATGTTTTATTCGGTGGGTACTATCGTAGTAAAAAAGTCATGGGACTCATTGTCACGCTCAGAGGTGCTGATGAATGGTGTTTTTCGGATGCATTGGTGAATCATCGATGCAACGAAATATATCAACGAAAAAACCATCATCGTATATATAATTGTTATTCCAATTGTTACAGCTTGATAAGGGTTCAGATAGATTTTTCTGCCTCAACGGATACGCTTTTTGTCTATCGAAAAAGTGCTGATGGAGAAGTATAACATTCTTTTCTATTCATGTCTGTTTGAACATTTCAATGATATACATTCGGGTTTATGCACAAGATAAGCTTGGAAACAACAGAAAAGTTTATCTTTCGAAACTAGTAGTTACTAATTCTCTCAAGAATTTTCCTTCTTACTGTATTATACAAAAAGTCTTTGCGGCCGCTATGCATTAACAATTCAGAAGTACGAAGATGGAGCAGCGATTGTCTTCTGATATTGATATATCATAGCCAGCAACAGACGAAAGAAGACCGAAAGAAAAAAGTAGATACGCTCCGTTTGTTTCTGTGAATATATAGAAATATACTGGATAAAAAATATCAACCTTTCTCACTTTTATTTTGAGATCAAACTCCAGTCACATGTCGAACCAAAACTGAGAAATACAATGCGGAGCGGACTTAGTCAATTTGAGGGAAAATTTTTCTCGAACAAACACATCACAGAGTATTGATGTAAAACATGGTGTAGTCAAGTAAAGCGGAAATCGATAATGAATGACTTTCTTGAGGTATGCACATTGTTTTAGATATTTCTCCTCTGATGCGCATATTTCAAGCAAACAAGAAAGTCAAGCACATACCTCAAGCGTTCAGCACGACTATGAAATTCATGTGCATTAAGAAAGTTTTATGTTTTTTCCAAGAGTTTTCGAAGGTTCAAGTACGCTACGTATATTCTCAAATACGGAAAGGAGTTTTCGAGATCGTTGCGAATACCGAAAACAGTTTTCGAAAGGGTTTTCGAATCGTTTAGGATTTTCTAGTATACGCTTTTTATTTACAGTGCGCTTCACCATGAAAAGCTGAGTATGAGAATGACGCTTGATTGAGGTTGAACTCAAAGGTCTATCTAGTATGGACGCACCGGTCCACCAAAATCGAAATTTTGCCTGTAGTTCTCTAGAGATTTTTGGCTTTCAAAAATATTACTTGGTTCTCACTCAACAAGAAACTTTTCTTTAAAATTTTGAAATGGAAAAAGAACTTTTTTCACATAAGGTTTTGTGATTTTACACCTCCAGCCAAAACTTTTATGCGAAGTGTTTGAATGTTATGCATATGGTAAAAAACATAGCGGGCGCATGATTAGGGCACTAGCGAAGAGGAGCAAACAACTTTCCCATCGTCGAAAACTTCACACATCTGTAGACCTGAAATCATGCGTTATACAAAGTTTGACCTTAAAAGCGATTTTCTAACTCATCATCATTAGAATTACTATAAGTTGTTCTTCAGAACGTCGGAATGACAGTAGAATATGCCTCAGTGTTCAACGCATGCCGTATTCGAAACTTTCTTCCGTGAAAGTTCTTTTACTTGTTTTCAATACAAAATTAGATAGAAGAATTTTTTTGCCCGATAATTATTTCTTATCTTTTAAACTGTATCGGAAAGCATTTCAATATTTTCAAGAAGTATGAGGAATGCGTTAAATTTATCCTTTTAAACTCTTTCTTCATTGTACAATCCTAATTTCATCTCATGCAGCGTTAACACTTCCCTCGCACTATCTCTTGGCCACAATCGACTCCTCGTTCTCCTCGCTTCTTCTTTTAACAAGAAAGTGGCGTCACCTTCTTTGGACGAGAATACACGAAGTATCATTTGATCATGGGACTAACTCACATGCAGCCTTCCCAGTTTCCTCACACTATCTCGTGCTCATAATCGAGTCGTTCATGTCCGCGCTTCTTCTTTTAACAAGAAAGTGGCGTCACCTTCTTTGGACGAGAATACACGAAGTACCATTTGATGTGACTAATTCACATGCAGCGTTACCACTGTCCTGACATTATGTGTTGCTCACAATCGAATCCTTCTTCTCCTCGCTTCTTGTTTTAACAAGTAAGTGGTGTCATCTCGTTTGCACCAGAATACGCGGAGTATCACTTGATCTTTCCACTAATTCGCATGCATCGTCACCACTTTCCCTACAATATCGCTTATTCACAATCGAGTCGTTCTTCTCCGCGCTGCTTCTTTTAACGAGGAAGTGGCGTCACTTTCTTTCTACCAGAATCTACGAACTACCATTTTATGTGGCGGTTTCATATGCATCGTCACCACTTTCCGTACTGTATCTCGTGTTCAGAATCAAGTCCTTCTTCTCCTCGATTCTTGTTGTAACAACGAAGTAGTGTCGCTCTCGCTGTGTTGTTTTAAATGATCTGAATGCGCACTTTATGTGTTTGCTGTTAAGTGGTCGTTCTGTTTTTAAATGTTTTGTTGTACTTTGCATACCTTTATACCTTTATTAGCAATGTGAGGTATATGCAGTATTGTTCGCAGTGCTTATGAAAGATATACATGACCAGTGGCGTTAGAATTCACAGGACGTTTTATGTAAATATTTGAAGTGGACTTTGATTGGCGGAAAACGAAAGGTCCTTTCGGAAATTGTGGCATATGTCGGCAAGGAAAGCATCAGAAGGTCTGAAGGTGCGATTCATAAAACAATTTGATTTGTATTAGTCAATGAGATGGTTGTCGGATAAATATAAATCTCATGATATTGAAAAGAGATAATGTCTGCGTGATACTTATAAACTTTATCTCAATCAGAAATGTCTCATCGTAACCGGCGACTTTTTACTATTTTTGAAAAAAGAAACATGGGTTATCAGCACGATAGTCTCATTCTATGAGAATAAACCTGAACTATAGCTGAATAAGTTACTTTATATCTAACAGAGTTAATTGAAAAGAGTTCAGAGCTGAGATGATCACCAGTAGATTCAGAATATCCATTGTGATTGAATAGTAATGTGAATGTTTATTAGATATAACAAGGCTTGATTAATTATTGGAACAAATAAAAAAATTTTCACCGTCTACCCCTTGAATAAAGGAAAAGGAATTGATAATAACTTTTTTTTATTGATTTTTGAACTATGTTTGCTAGTACACCACAACAGAAAAAAAAAATTTAAAACGGTTAAATGCTGTGTATCCAATGTGGTTGTATTTAATGCCCATTCAAATAAATTGATTTGCCTTTATTTATTTCTCTTCTTAATTAGACTAAACGATCAATTTTCGATCGCGAGTAACGAATGACAAATAACAGAATAGCAATAATAGACATGACTAATGTGGCAATTAATTCAATGGCTGCTAAGATATTATTTCTTGTAGCTTGTCTTGGTACCCAGTTATGTTGAACAACACCCCAAAAATATACGATAAAGACCATCCATGGTGCAAATTGATATGCACATTGTTCAACATAGACAGCATTGATATTTGGACCAAGAAAATAACCAAGTGCAATAACGAAAGCAATTAATAAACACACAGTACCAGCATTTTGAATAGAAAATGATAAATTACGTTGTAAAAACACGTCCAATGTTAGTACAAAACGAACACCTACAAGGAAAAGAGAGTGAAAAAGACAGTGGGTGACAGAACACATGTAAAACAGAACGTGCTTGGAAAAAATTTATTATCTATTTGTCTGTTTGTCCGATGGTAGCACCAAAACTAAGCGTAACATAATTTCTTACGCTAGGAGATGGTGAAACTTAATAGCTAACAAGGAAACCACTCCAACTGTCCGATCGCTTTTTTCACGAAACCTAGTGGAAAATAGGTAATCGAGTGTGCTGAATTTCAAAGTGTTTTGGGCATCTAGGCCTCCTGAGACCGATTTTCTGGAAAACCAGTTTTTCAGAAACTGTACAAAGTAACCAGAACCTTTCTTAACGAGACATGATTGTAGCCCGCACATTTCTGCTTAAAGTGAGATATCTCCCAGCTCTACACGGGCTTTCATTGCAAAATTATAGAATTTAGAAGAAAAGCCCTAAATGTTCATTGTCAGCTCAAAGCTACAGAAATAAGAAATTAATTTAGGGCTTTACTTATAAATTGTATAACTTTGCAAAGAAAGGTCATGCAGAGCTGGGAGATATCTTATTTTGATCAGAAATGTGCGGGCTACAATCATATCTCATTAAGAAAGGGTTTGATTACTTTGTATGGTTTCTCGAAAACTCATTTTCCAGGAAACCGGTCTCAGGAGACCTAGATGCCCAAACCACTATGACATTCGGATTCAGCACACTCAATTACCTATTGTCCACTAGATTTCATGAAAAAAGCGATCGGACAGTTGTAGTGGTTTCCTCGTAAACAAAAAGAATCTAGTGACGTCGCTTTTACAGAAAGTCTCTGAGCTATATCCAGGTTTTTCTGTGCGTCTATGGTAGATTCAACCTGAAAGGTCACAAACGAGTAGAGGTGTCTTGTGCAACGTGTTAGTGCCAGCGAGGATGTGGGACACTGTTATCCACTTAAATTATTGTACTCGTTATAACAACAAACCTTGAAGAAATAAACACAATTTTTATACGTTTAAGCGTTAATTACGGAAAGACATAAGAACTAGAGCAACATTCGATAAAAGACGTGACCTGAACTAAACATAATGGCACAGTGGGCAATCACATGAACATTAGGTAACCAAAGTGAACTTTTTCAAGATTCGAATAGCAGCATACTCCAACTTATGCTCTCCTTGATTAGTGCAGGAAGTTTTGTTCTAAGTGCCATAATTCGTGAGAAAATCGAGAAGGGAATTCTTGTCGAAAAACAGAGCAATGCAGGTCGAAAAACAATTTTTAGCAAAATAGAATAGAATATTTATAATAATCATACGCCGTTGAAACTAGACATTATACTCTACCTGTTGGAAAAAAATTTTTTTCTTTGGACGCTTCGAAAAACAAATTCTTCTTTCTAGGTTAAGGGTTTTTCAAAGAGCGGTCCTCGGTACAGTAAGTCAGCATAGTTTAGCACAGCTTCAAATCGGACGAATGCTGTTAGCGAAAATTAGCGTAAACATTTCTGGCCTGAATTATGGGTGTTCCCACACCCTGTTTTTTGCGGTAAATCTCACTTTTCTCAGGCCAGATACATGCTTATTTGAAAAATAATAAAATATTCGGAATCAGCGTCAAAAACTGCATCGAATGACGTGTGTTTGAGGTTCCGAACAAAAACTGTTTCGATCCGGTTTAATGCGACGGTTTCAGCGTATTGACACAGCAATTTCGACTTGGACAGATGAACATGTTCTATAAAAGTGGTACGAAAGTCTCTAAGCACTCTTTTTATAGATTTTCGTATATGCTCTTTTCAATGGCGGGGTCCTCAAACTTCCGAAGCATGTTCGAACTGATTTTCCTGAGACTGGATCTCTGTTTGAAGTTTGAAAAACATCCCTCTGGAAGAGCACATACGAAAATCTATGAAAACAGTGCTTAGAGACTTTCGTACCACTTTTCTGGAACATGTCCACGCGCCAAGCTAAAATTGCCCACTGTGAATGGACTATTAGCGGTGATAGAGAATCAAAATATAGGACAGGTGCCATTTTCATGAGTCAGTCACCTTTTCTGTCATGCTGTGACCACTAGAAATTTTAATGATCACTGTTATTTTCACAAAAATTCAGAGATATTCTCTATTTCGAATACTCGGTTTGAGAAAAGTCCCATGATACTTGTGAGACACCACGGCAGATTCTTGCGTTAGTGTCAAAAATCAAAAAAATTCAAAGATCTAGAGATATTATTTTTGAAGTAAAAGATCAACAATCACTAATTTAAGAAAACGTCTCAAAAACTGTTCGGTAAACAGACCGTTTTCATCGTAGAATAACTGTCTACAGTAAAAATGGCGAGAACAGCGTAAAAACAGTCCGTTAATGAACTGTTAACTATACTGTCTTCGTTGACGTGAGAAGGCACTTGCTTACAGGCCAACACTCAAAACCACTATAGAATAAACTTGTGCTAAAACCAAAAATCTAAGTTAACCCGACATTGACAGTTCAGCTGATGTTTTTAAAACTCTGAAAAACAAATCTTTTCATAGTCATAACGCAATTTAAGTTCATACAGTGTACAATTTTATATTTCCAATTCTAAACGACATTTTGTTCGTTTGCAGGTAGATTTTACTACTATTGCTTTGCGAAAAACCTTTCGCTTATCGTCAACGAATTAAATGAATAGCAGATGAATGTTACTTGTTTCGTAGAAGAACTTGTGCTTTCATTTAACAAGAAGCATTTTCTGTAAACTAAAGAACAAATTATTACGATTAAATCTAAATTACTTACCAGCCCAACACGCAAAAAATGCGACACCATTTTGAGTCAAGAAACGAAGAAGCCAAATATCACGATTTCTAAATAAAACAATGTTCAATAATGTTTTACTATTAATTAATTAACATTAGTTTCACTTACAATCCTTCAGTTTCATAAATTTTTCTGTTTAATGTCAAATTATTGTTTAAAATGAATAACGATACTGAAAGTAACACAAAGGAAGCCAAATATGGCAACCAGGCCCACTACAATAGCAAAAAATGTTTTCTTATTTTCTGTTTTAAATCTTAAATGGTGACAACTACATACATTAACATAACCATGAAAAAATATTAACCACACTGTTTGGATAAGAAAACCCAAAATGTATGTAACGTAGAATGATGGTGTTAAAGTACTCGGTTCCAAATATAAATAACCGGTTGTTGAACGACGAAATAAATATGTTAATGTGTATATTATCCAAGCAAACTATGAAAAAAAAATATAGAGAGAGTTTATAGGGTATAATAAAAACATTTTTTTCTCTAATTACCTGCCAAATAGTGTTGATAGCATTCAGTAGAGTATAAACCCAACGTGTTGGTTGAGCTTCATTCTTAACCGTATGTTCAGCAAGAATTGTTGCATTTGGAAACAAGGCTAAAGAGAAAGTTTAGAAGTAGATCATCTAATACAAATGATATGATGATGTGAATTAATAACATACTGTTGTGACCCTCTTCGAACATTTGATTGACAGCCACATGACCAATAAATAAAGTTAATGTTCCAATAATAAATGCTAATCGTACATAGTTATGACGATAGTCAACAACAACGGGATTATTAACCAACATTTTCTATCAAAAATCAGCTATAACAAAAAAGAATAATGCTCAAAATCTTGACACGAAATGAATTAATGAACACAAAAAACTGAATAAAAATATAAAAGCATCTCTTCTATTAAAAAGAGATAGGAACTAAATTTTTACGTCGTGTCGAAAAGATCTTTAGCTCACAGACTAAGTTTTCTCCAAAGTAGAATCTCAGAGTTCGTACGTATAACAGAGCTTTCAATAATAGAAAAAGACCTTAAATGAACTAGTTTGGACTCTCATCTGACTGACCACGTTACAATCTATCGGCTGATATAATGAGTACTAATTCAAGCCCATTGGATATTCTTTTGTCAATATCGACAAAAGTTTGAGTTAAGAAAAAAAGAGTAACGGTTTGAAAAGCTCTTTTTCTTGTCAGTTACTGAACTGTACAAATTAATAAAAATAGTCAGAAAAAGTATCGATGAATCGTTACTTTTCGAGATTTTTCCCTGAACTGGTATAACCACTGTGCATTTTACTCACTTAAATGTAACATACTATCAATAGTAAATCTCTAATGTAGAAGTGAATTACCTGAATAATATGATCTATATGAATATGATGCTATATAAAAACCAAATGTATAATAATTTCTTCTCCTGTGGAACAAAAAGTATGAAAACTTCCGTGACCTTTACCAGGAGCAGCAAGCTTTTTAGCAAAAACACTGGCGCGACTATATTTCTACAGTCTTACCTACTAACATTCTTACCTATTCTTAACAAGAAATTAAGACTATATAAACTCCATTTGAAGACTAGGTGAATCCCATCTGCACGTAATTAATACTATGTAAACTCCATTTTAAAACTATATAAACCCTAACATTTTCCGAGATGCATTTTCCCCTAGGATTCTCTCTATAAAAATAAACTTCAACCTTCCATCTCTTTTGGAGAACGAACGTGTCCTTGAAAGTTTTCACAAAACCAAATGTATAATAATTCTTTGGAGTGGCTCATTACCATTAGGAATAAGGAACAAAATTGTTACTCATTACTAGTGATTAGTAAACAACAGATGCTAATTTGTTACGTTCTTACGAGTGACAAAGTAACAAACTAGCATCTACCGTTACGAATTACTAGTAATAAGTAACACTTTCAAGTAAGTAGTACGTTACTAACACCGAGTAATAAGTAATGAGCCATCCCTAATAATTCTGTTGAAGTTTGGTCATGGTAACTGTAATGTAGTGATGTAGACAGCATTTTGTTTGGTATTGGAAACTAGACTCTACTAAGGTGCAGAATTTATCTATAAGGTATAAAATTTCACACACGTCTGTTATACTCAAACGACTCTCGTAAACTAGCCGGACAGGAAATAGAAGCTACTTGAATTTGTTAACGTCTTTTTTAGTTTCGATTAGACTGTCTACTTTTTAACAGTGTTTCAACTTATACAAATATGAGACATGTGTCCTACAGATGTGCACGTATTCAATTTTCAGCGCAGTAGCTAGATTTTTTGTTCAATTTTTGCTATCTCGGATATGAGAAGTTGTACTCGCATATATCACTTTCGTAAGCCCTTTCTTTTCTATAAATTTATAGTACAGTGTTAGGACACACGTAAAAACAAGGCTAAATACTATTTGGGTACTTTTCGAATGTACCAGTCAGCATTATTAAATTCTCCTCTATTAATGCACACGAGAATTATTTTAATGAACTACCGAATTACGTGATCAGACACTGAAAGATTACAAATAAATGAAAATTGTTACTTTATCGAACGAAAATTTCATTTTTTAAAGAGCCTTGCTGCTACAAAAGTCAAAAAACTCGATTTTTTGCATTTTTTCAGCTTTTACGTAGTTAAGAAGTATCACATTTAAGTGTTCCATGAGTGACTATAAACTAAGTAAAAATGAATGAAATGAAAACAAGTTTAGATAGAACTTTAATTATACGTACATGCCGATAATCTTTACCAATAACAGCAATAACGGAATACAACCACCCTGTTCGTTTATTTTCTTCTACTGTATCAATGGAATATTATCCTTTGCAATGAATAGAATGTGAGACCGATGTTTCTAAGTACTTATTTGAAAACAAATTTTTTTTCTCTTTTGTTAATGTTGTTATAGAAAATTCTTCTTCAAACCCTTACCATTTTTTCCGTACACTATGAAAATTTTATTTATTCACTTATGAGAAAAGCAAGCTGTTACACCATATCATTGTTATATTACATTTTAATATTTGTCAACGAATATGGGAAAGTAATATACATCATTAATAATGATGATTTAAACTAAAATTATACTATCAATGTATGTTAGTCAATTAGTTATAAATTAGAAACCTACTTATAAAGAACAAAAAACGAGTGCATATGGGCAATAACACTGTATACACCTATGCTATATTCAACTGTACGTGAAAAGTTCCTTATTATAATTGAGTAAGAATACTTACAAGAAACTGATCTCTGTAATTTATCTGTATTCATAATTTATGCCCATTTTTAACTAAATTCGTTGTAAGATCATAACTTAAAGACAAGCTATTAATATTTGAGTTTGTCTTAATATCCTTTTCGAATGGTATGGTAGAAACCGATATACAAACGTTCTAATCTTAACTTGCAAAAGAAACGCAAACTTATTGAGATGATTTAAACGTAGAGAATTTTGATCTCGAAAAATAACTCTTATCTATCACTAAAGTTGGTATTTGATAGACACAACAAACATCGATTGTGACTGTTCATGTTCTTGTAGTTTTAACAGTCAATGCTAAAAATTAGTAGACATCAGATTGATACAGACAGACACAATTCTATTCGTGTTCACTGCTATAGTCTAAGTCAGATAATAGCGATTCTGCAACACTTCAAGGTCAACTTGCGATTTTAATATTCATTCACATACACATGATACCAACAACTTTGTGACGAAGAGTGTATTTATGCTTTTCTTTTCTTCACAATTTTGTATTTCACTTCGCCTACTCTTACTTAACGCCCTCTCTATTAACAATACACATTTTTTCCCATAAAAGCGTTCGATGTTAAACAGAGCACATTTCTGAATAGATCATAGTATCTACTCATACAATTTTACCACTCGATAAACGGTAGCTCGAGACATCGATCTATGGAGAATAAAAATACTACTATTATGTGATGTAGTATACCACATAGATCTTCTATCAAGTCAAGATTTAATGCTGCTAAAAATGTTTTAGATCCTTCTTGCTCATACATGAATTTCAAATGTTCACCTATCATCATTCTCAGATAGCAGTAGTTCTTCTTAGATCTCGAAATCACTTCTTTGTGAAAAATTGAGAACTTTAAAAGTGATTGGAACGATAGATTGTCATCTAGAGATTCAACACCAAAAAAAAGAAACTAGAAAGAACAAACATGTACATCTCGGAGTTGTTGCTCGTGTTGTGAACAACATCAAGAACTTATGTATCCTACATAAGATGAACAAAATCTTTTTTCAAGTACAGGTTCGTTCACTTTGAGGTATAGTATTTTTTAATATCCAATAAAGATACATCAACACGATCTATCTTCTCGTTCAAATTCAATTTTTCCAACGTGTCACTCGATCTACGTCTCGTATAGCTCAAAGTTCATCTGATTCTACAACTTTTTTAGTAATCACTCTAAACTTTACTTATGATAAAAGTTTAGAGTGATTATTAAACATTGTTCTATTCTATGTTACTCATTTAGATGTGTTAACATATATCTACACTGGTCGAATTTATATCTCAAATGTATAAAACTAAATTAAAGCTTAATTTAATTCTCTGTTTCAATTGTACGCACATAGTAATTTTTTTTGTTAACTTTTCATTTTATGTTTACTAGAGACAATCCTAGCAATATAAGTAAGACAAGATAAATTCTCAGATTTTAGCTGGCTAATCGTTTTACCTTTCAGGGAGAAGCTGACTAGGATCCCAATGCATATGTAGAATGCAAATTGCATTAATACTTCTTGTTAAAGACCTTTAGCTTCTTTAGCCTCTTTTTTGTGCATATTCAAGATAATTGCTTTTGTTTTCTGCAATTGAATATTTATTGATCAGTGCAAGCAAGAAAAAATCCTAAACTATATGTTTCTTAAAAATAATTAATCAGACATATTCACCTTTTTTCTATCTCGATGTTTATTTTTGTGTTGAAGGTTTAAACAATGCTACAATCATCTTTTTACTTGTTAATATTCAAAGGTTCTCTAGAGAAACTTCTTGTAAGCAAGATCTTAACTTCTTGAACTTTTTCATTAAGATCTTAATCTGCAATTTCTTATCATGATTTTGATAAGAAATTGCAAGATTTCGAGAAGTCAGGATCTTGAACATCTTATAATTTCTTGACTTTTTGTACCAAGATCTTCATCGAGATCTTGAGTAAAAGATTCAAGAGTTCAAGTTTTTGACTTCTTGATGTTTTTTCCATTTCTTGGGTACAAGAAGTTTCACTAGGGAGTTTATTTTACTTCTTCTGATGCAAATGTTTATAAGCGACGTATTTCTTTTAATTCTTTTATTTTTAGTATCAATAAAGTTAGCCTTGTTAGTTTTTTTCTGTATCAAAGTTAAAAAAAATGATAAAGATTATGCTTTAAGGCATATAATAATTACGAATATTATACTAATTACATTCCATTAAGTCGCACTTGACTAAACTTGTTAAAAGTACAGTGCTGTTTCGATAAAACTTGATAACATCTGTGAAAACATTAAAATGAACCCCCGATGTATGTTAGAAGAAAATATTTAGACAAGTTGGGACCAGGCGAACAACTGTGTTAGGCCATAGAACATTCGAAGAAATTCGAAAACCTGCTGAAAATATGGTTAAATAGGATCGTTTTTACCTATTAAAAAGCTCAAAACCGCTTCATACTTTTTATATATACTGAGATTCATGTTCAACTATACCTCGCTAGTAATAATACTACAGATCTCAAAATTAACACTCTGGTTTCTCAAAATGTTTTTCAGAAAACCTTCAAATCAAAAACATACATATATTCATTTTCTGTTGTATAATCATATTTATCCTAAAAGTATGAAGCAGTCTGGATGAGTAATGAGTTTTATAATTTACTAGAATAGCCCGAAAGCCCTATGTTTCGTAAAACTAGGTTTTCATTAGGTTTTCGAAATTTTTTTTCGGAAAATAAACATAGGCGTGTAACTTGGCGTAGTTTTATTTTCCCATAGATCGATGGTCCCGGCTGTTTCCTCTCGAACGGCAAAACCGCAAGGCTCAATTTCTTTCCTATCAAAAGTTATTCAAAAAACAGTGATATACTGAAATGCATAGTAGAAAGAAGAGAACTAACACACACATATTTTGTTTGTAGAAAAAAATATGTTTTATATCGACAGATGACACCCAAAACCTATGGGTGTAGCAATGCATATGTTATATTCTCGGAATGACAACAGTTTGAAAGTTAGTTCTCTAAGGAATAAACACTATACAAAATAAAGTGTGTAATAGCACGCATAAAGTGAACGCCAAGTGGATTCCCAGTGCACGCAGTAGGCGTGTACAGTACACACTGAGAAGTGACGGACGGCTCTACATACTGAGATCAATGATATAGTCTACTTGTCTAAACCATGTGTGTTGGAAATGCCTTAGGTTCATCAATCGTTTGTTTAAATCTACCGTATCGGCGTGGCCAGCTAACTCTGCTACCATAACCAGAATTCTGTAACGGTTTTTCATCATTCTGTTTTCCCTACAATTTCTAAATTGACAACCGCAGAGTGTCGTCGAGCATCTTAATCTGAAGAAGCTTTGACACTGAGGCTTTGCGGTTTTCCAGGAGGTTTCTGGAAAACTTTAAACCATGCTCAGCTGGAATTCACTTTTTCGTCTTTCATTATGATTTATGAGCTGTTCTGAGCGTTTCCTGAAAGTTTCCTTGGGTCATATGACATTTGACCGAGATATAAGGATTTTAATTTTGGCTGGTAACAGGCGAATAACCGGTTTTTCACTAAAATGCCTCTGACGAAGTTGTATTCATTTCTACACAAAAACAAGTGTTGTCACTATGCGCAGCGTAGTCGATCACCTATATTCCATGGCATTTCAAGATTCTCAGAGATGTCTGTTCGCAGATAGACACGCGCGGAAAAGCGAGCCCTGTCCAAACAGCGATAGCTGGAGAGCTGCAACTTGCATAATTTTGTAGAGTAACGTCCAGACTACCTACACATGCAAAAAAATTACTAATATTGTATGTTAGTTTTCTGAGAACGGAGCTGGTTTTCCAAAGACCCTCTGGAAAATGGGACTTCCAGAAAATTTTGAAACAAATTTCTGCTTACAAAAACATGCCTTAGGGTCTTAACAACACGATAATGGAAACCGCAGGCTGCTATCTATCAGTATGATTACGTTATTCCAAAAGCAACCGATGGTCTTGTATTTTGGGGCGGATAGTAGTTTTTAATTTTTTCGATTATAGGTTTTGCAAAACTAGTGTCCAATGTTTAGGTTACAGCTTTTCAATAAAACATGCTGTAAGGTTGAAAAACGTTTTAAAATATTAACCAGACTTTTCTCTTCAATTTAAGATGTCCGACGATGCTCTACGTCAGTCAATTTAGGAATTTTAGGCAAAACAAAATGATCAAAAATCGCCGCGGAATTCTGTTACGGTGGCATAGTTAGCTGGTCACGCCGATATAGCGATGGTTTTTTACACTTTTTTTTCTCATCCGTTTTTGCTGGAAAATGACAGCATATATGCTTTCGAAGAGGATGATCATGATTCTGAAATTATGTTTTCATTTGATGTAGTAGTTCGGAAAAAAAATGAAAAATAAGAAATCTTTTTAACACACCTAGCTTTTTACACACCGAAATTGACCATTTAGAGGAGGTACACACTTTTCGATATCGAGTGAACGTTTAGAAGATTGACACACCTAATAATACACTTTACTTTTTACAGTGTAGGACCTATCTCAATGAGCCAAAACAAAGAAAAAGTTTATTCATAGGAAAACGTGACTACATTTTACTCATATAAATGTGACTGTATTTAGTTTATGAAAGTGTCACAGTTATGCTCTCAGAAAAGTTATCACATCATTATTCAACGCCTATAATGTCAAATGCTCCTAATTAGTGAATATCAAGTGTTGATAAATAAATCGCTAAGTTCATTACTTATTTAATATTACTGAATGAAATCAAATATTTTGATATTCAATCGAAATTATTCATACGTACAGACTACTTACTTTGCATTTAGATTTTCTTTTTTCTTATTGTTTTGATATTTCATAAAAATTTTTCATTTTTAACACTGTACTTGTTGCACTAATAAGTGCTAATATAACCATAAATCCAATAAATAAAACATAAACAATAAATGTTGAACGTACAAATTTAAATTCTAATCTTTGACGTTTTTGTTGTTGATCTTCTTTAACAATTTTTGATTTTGATACATCTAATACAATATTTGTAATAAATGCTAATGGTGTATTATCAAATGATCGATGATGATTAGCACTCATTGCCATAATAAATTGTCTTGTTGGTATATCAAAATTAATATCATCAATATCAACATGAACATATTGATCAGCTGGTATTCGTTTTAATTTAATTGTACGTTTACGTCCACAAACATCTACAACAACATTTGTTATTGTATTATCATCTTCATTAAATTTCATTTCTTGTTCACTCATTAATTCTCTATAATGCATTAGAGCACGTAAAAAATATATTTGTGCTTTAACTGTACGTGGACGATATGTTTCACTCATAGCTAAAATATCTGGTAAACGTTGTCGAACTATTGTCCATTTTGAACTAATATTTGTTGTTGATAAATTACGATCAAATGATAATAAACTTGTATCATCATAATTTGAAAGAAAATTAAATCGTGATAAACGTTTTGGTATTGTTAATTTTGAATGAGATGGTATTTCATGAGTTGTAGAATAACAATCATGATCAACTAACGGAAATGCTTCATCATCTATGTGATCTTGTTGCTACAAAACAAAGAGATCATTTTTTTTTATCAAGAAAAAAAAATCAAAAGAATATTTACGGTATTGCGTCTTTTAGAAGAAGTTTTCGATAAGTCGACTGAATCCTGCATTCGTTGATAAAAGAATAAAACGCTTCTTTTTTTGGGACAAAAAAACGACTACTATTTCCGTACAATGAACTAAAAGTTAGTATTTAATGTAAGAGCTGATGACAAACAAGTAACATAATTTAATGATACTATGTCAATATCAATAGAATATGTTGACAAGTAAAAGTGACATTAATAATAAAATATTTTTCAAGATTAATCATGTTTTTTTCTCTATGATCTCTTCTTAAAAAATAATTACATAGATAACCTTTAATCTTATTCCTTATTCAAACATTCATATACATACACACACACACGCGTTTTTTTTCTTCTCTGTTTTATGATTCTTGAAAAAATGCACAATGTCTTATTCACTCGTCTGATAACAATTTTATCAGTAAAGAATTGAGAGTAAAGAGTGTACAACATCATTCTTAAATGAATGTGACTTTTGTTGATATTTACAAAAAAAAGTGGATTGTTATTATTCTCCTACGTCTCTATATTCGTTATTCATTCAACGTTTTTTTTTCCAATATTTGTCTTGATAGTGTGTCAAACGTAAGTACAAATTGAGATAATTTGACTTTCTAGCATATCATTGAAATTTGTTTACGATTATTCAATATTCGAATTTTTTTTTTTGTTTGATTATTATTATTATTTTGTTTTTCTTTATGGTTGAGATTTTCCAAATATACACGACAAAAAATAAAATAAAAAACAAGAACAAAATATAAAATAAAATTTCAGAAAAAGAAAGAAAAAAAAAAAGATGAAGAAAAAAAACATAAATATTTGTTGTTGGTTTTTTTTTTGATTTAAAAACTCAATTATTTTACTCGTTTCTTTCTTTGTGTGTGTTTTATTTTTTAATACAAAAACTAATTCTAATCATATTGCAACATTTTTCCTTTCACACGTTCTGTAAAGCCGACCGGCAGCATTTAGCCTAAAAATGTATAACATATAGAATAACTAAATACGATTTGCCATTGATTCTGTTGATGTAGGAGATGATACTGTTTCATCTCCACCACCTGATGTAGATGAATTACCACGTTTTTTCTTCTTTTTTGTTCTTCCACTTTGTGCTGAATTTGTTATTGTATTAAACGAATAAGATGTATGATTATTACCATTCTGACCATCTGTATTATTATTATTATCTTGTCCATTAGATGAATTATTTATTAAATCATTATTATTATTACCACCGGTTTGATCACATTCTCGTAATTGTTCAAGTGTAATAATATTATAATGTGAATCGAATACAGCAGGTGTTAAATCATTTGATGCACGTACAATTCTTATAGCATGTACTTTTTCTCTCATAGGACTTGGTGGTGTATGTGAATGTCTTGATCCACAACCAAAACATGATGTAAATGATAACCATACACTATCGGTCGATTGTTTATTATTATGTGTTTGTATATTATCTTGATGTAAATTATTTGTTGTATTTGTTGTTAAATTATTATTTTCATGTGTAGAATGATGATGTGATGATGATGATGATGATGATGAAAATCCTAGACCACGACGATGATGTGAATGTGATAAATGTCCATCAATAGGAAATTCATATTCCATTTGTGGACTACGACTATTTTCACTATGTATTAGACGAGCTACATTTGGTGATTGCCGATGAAATGTTTGACCCAATTCGGATGATTGTGACGATTCTGTCGTACCCATGGCATCCTAATAATAGAAAAAAAAAAAAAAATAGAATTGATAATAATCTGAAAGTTAATTTTTGTATATTTGAAGAAAAAAAAGACTAAAAACTATTTATTCGAATTCTCATTATTGTTTACTTTTTTTTGTCATTCATTTCTTAGTCTTTATATTATAACCTTGTATCTTAGTGAGTAGTTAATGTGGTGATAATACAGACGTTTTCTCATCAAGTGTCACATATTTTAGTAGAAAGAGAGAGAATTCTGATATATTTATAGGACTTATATCTAAAGAATAATCATTTGTCATTGACTTATTTGATGACGAAAAATAATCACAATGACATCAGAGAATGTGACAGTTAATTACAATAAAGAAAAAAAGAATAAAGAAAGATCAGATTCAATAAAAAGCAAAAAAAAAGTATCGAACTTTATATGAAATGATCAGTTCTAGAACTAACTTCAGATGGAGTAGAAGCCGGACATTAAGATTTGGTAGAGTGAAGCTTGATTTATCTCTATTCTAGAATGGTGATATGATTCTAGTCGTGGGTCATATATAGCGTTAAAATCGTCCACTTGTCTCAATATCTATATGTCCGCTCTTTGCCAAACTTTTACAGATGGTTGATCTCGTGATAAAATTGGTTTTTAACTTTTATCTGTCATTCTAATGAGAGAACATCACAATAATGAGGTTGTATACAATCGCAAAAAAATTTTCCTTTCAACACATGCTGAAGAGTTCGAATTTAATATGTGAAAAAAGGCATATTGTGACTTTATATTCTGTTTTTTTAATTTTAATATGACATTACAAAGCAAAAATTCGAAAAGCTTAAGTGTAATTATTTAGAAATCTGTTGTTTTATCAGAAAATAGATCTAAGTTCAAAAATCAGATGTTTGTACGCTGCTACTATAATTTTTTAGGACCGACTCGAGTTCTCCAGCAGATAAACTGACAAAAATTTCTGTAAATAAATAATGTTGTATACTTCTTAGTGTAGTGCACACCAGAAAATATTCGATACAAATAATTCTTTTTAATCAAGTACATATTGGTACATTAATCTGCGTTAGATCTCTTAATTTGTGATACCTGAAAATATTCAATGTCAACCCCAAAAAAAAGTTTCTTTAGGAAACAATAACATTCGTTTTAAGTAGTAAATTGTTTCATTTTTTGTGTAAGTTAAAGATCAACGAGAGATATTACGTGAATCATTCAGCGTTCGATGAACAGAAAGGAGTGTGTGAGAACAATGTGTCTGAGTATTCGTATTCAAGCAAAAATCAAGTTAAAGGAAAGTTTCTTGTACGGAATTTAAGAAGAGCAAATTGTCCTAGCAGAGATGATAGAAAATTTGTGTTCTTGAAGAAAATCGATTCGTTATTTGAAAGAGGATACAGCATATATAAACAGAGAAGTAAAATTATCCCAGATTTAGTTGAATTTATCAAATTTCTCAAAGAACTCGAAAAGAATTAGATGTTGAAGTTTTTTGGAATCTTTTATCATGCAGAGATCCCATTCGAATTAATCCTAACAATTGTAACGATGATGAGACATTTCTTAAAAGCGAATACATAGTGAAAAATTTGCAAACTTCGGAGAACTTAGAATAAATTGTTCATTTGTCCCAGACAGAAAACTCATTGAAAAATTTTAAAAATAGAATTTTTTTATTATCTCGAGAACTAACGTTGAGTACTTTTTTTTATAAGAGTTCCCTATATGAGTTGTTTTATATAAACTCATTTTTGTTCTTCATTTTTTCATAAAATCTATTTTTAATTCTTCTTCTTTTTCAGTTCCCTGGGTTCGATTTTTTTTTTTTTATCAAGACTATGTCAATAATCACATAGGTCTGAATTCTTTTTCTTATACTGTATAAATATTGACAAACAGACTCGCATACGAATTGTGAAAACGTAACACAAAATCCGACCGATGATCAGAAGACCAACTGGACCGTTCCTGTTGTCCTTGAAATCTGCGTATTATTGTACATTCGATAGAAATTTTAGAAAATGAATCTAAATTTTTGTATGAAAATATTAATGCACGTTCTGTATATTAGGATCATCACAGCAGAAGTGATAATCGACAACTTTTTGATTTACTTTTTCTTTTTTGAATTTCGAGATCTTCAAAGAATTGAAAAGAAAAAATTTTGTGCTTTTCCACTTTTCGAAGATTTCAATTTCTAAAAAAACTAAAATGAGTGTGAAAAATTCAATTTTTGTTGAAAAAACAAAAATTAAGTTCTTCATATCCTAAAGAATTTAAATCAGTTCTTCGATCAGTTGTTTGAACAGTGTTGAACATCTTATGGTGTTCACAAAGTTTCAATCTTTTTTTCACTTTTTCCATCTCATAATGAAGAAATTGACTACGTTCAGATAAATATGATAAGTAAAAGTTAATTTACCTAATTTTATATGATGAACTACGATTTGAACAATTTATATACACGAAAACTTTCTGTATGAATTTCACATTTTAGACTCATTGAGACTATTCAATTTGCTACAGTGGTTATCTTATCATTACACAATTAACTGTAGAATTTGTTTATCATCATTCAACTGCTAATCTTTTGATTTTCTTTTAATTTCTCATTTACTATATTAAAGAGTTTGATGCTCAAAAAGAAAATGATCTTCTATTATTGTTATTTTTCGATAGTTTTAAATAGTGACGATTTACATAAATTTCGAATTTCTCTTATTTCGAATTATAGATAGATGTCCCCCATAGGAGAAGGTATTCGAATAGCTATAAGACTAATTAATCATAAATAGTAATCTCGTTTTTATTAAATCTCTTATGACCAACCGTGAATTTTTATACACATGCATTTCTAATAAGTTTTATACTATATAAAAAAAAATCTCAAAAGAGATCATTCATTGCGTGACAAATATTTTTCATTTTCTTTTTGGAGTAATAGCAGCAGCAGCAAAAGATTCAATAGAACAAAAAAAAAACAAGCAGAGTAATCATAGGATGTGTGAGAATACGTATTTAGACAATCTTACGAATAAATTTCTTCTCTCTTCGAACATCTTCCGCGACTGTCTCATATCTATCATGATTGACCATGTAGTACCGAAATATAATGTGAGATAATGTTCTTTCAGAACACGACGCACGATATTGAGTATCAGGGTGAAGAGAAATCGATCATCTTTGATATCTCTCTTTTCGCGAACGTGAACGCTCATTATTCGCATGACATATTAACTTACACTGTACAATAGACTTTACTAATCATAACGAGAAAATGTTTAACATTTTATACTAAGTCTGCAAACTAATAAACAATATTAATTGTTTATTAGTTTGCAGACTTAGTATTTCGAGCTTACACATTCAATGGAAATCAAAAAAGAATAAAGAGAAGAAAAACTTATATTTCTGTCAGTATGAATATTTAAAATTCTTTCTTACAAGGTAAAAAATAACATCAGCCTTTTTGTTCAGCTTTAGTTGTCGTTTATTGTGTATTTTTTCTTTTTTTCGCTCGTTCAATAGACTCGAATGTGAAAGAAAAAGGAGAAAGATTAGCGCAAAAATATATTTGACTCATATTTATATATATATATATATATGAGAAGAAAAGGAGAGATCATTTTCTCGAACGGAACAAGAAACATTAATGAACGAAAATTGTTTTTATTAATACAAATTATTATTATTATTATTACTATTATTATTTCTACATATGATCTGTTAGCCATGTGCTGTCTATTACGTGCATAAGAGGGCAAATTTTTTTCTTCTTCATACTCAAAAACAGCTTTTCTTATCTTCTTCAGTAACAAAAAGAAAAAACCAAGAGAAGAGCTGCACATCTTTTGTTTCACAAACAAACAAAATGTAAAAATTTATCATAACTTAAATCATCTTTTTTTAGTTCTGATAATATTTGTGACGATTTCCCAAATGCGATCAAAAAAAAGAAAAAGAAGCTAATTAGTATAAAAATGATCGCCAATTGGACCGAATAAAGTTACATTAGTCTGCGTTTCTAAAAAGCGATCAATTAATGATTAATCAACAATCTTAATGTGAAATAGCGATGTTAGGCATGCATCAGTTAAAAACTGATGTTAGGACTTCCACAAAAATTGTTATAATTCATCTATAAAGAATTATTCAGAGTCGCGAAGCATCTCATTTTGTAGAAAACTGTTTGGACGACAATCTTATATAAGTAAAAAATTGTCAAACTTATCTGTAATACAAATGTGAGCATTCTAAAAGCACTAGATTCAGAAAACAAACTATTCGTAAACAGTTTTTTTTTTCACAGCTGAATTTTTAAGAACAAACATTTCGAGAGAAAATGAAACGTTTGGTGACGTTGAATAATTCTTTAAAGATAACTTCTAACAATTTTTGTGGATGCTAGTTAAAAAACTGATACATGCCTAATCGATAGATAAATTCGTCGCTTTTCTAGAAACATATATAATAAGAATGGATGATAATACGTAGCTATACTAAAAAAACAACTAGTGTCGCTGTTTATGGACGAACATCAGAATAAGAATCCACTCTCAAAGCAAAATGAGTCAGTCATTTTTGATTACTAATCAGTAAAACATATCCTAACGATTATTTCTTTGCAAAAAGACTATTTAAGAGTATGATTAGTCGTTACAATAATTGACCATGAGTTCTCTCTTATTGATAATGATCAATCGAGAAGTATATGCAGACAAAAGTCATACTTTATTTAAAACTACGAAATACAAACTTTACTTGGTTAGAAAAAAGTTTTAAGAACTCTTTCTCATCGGTATATGTGTATATAGAGACATTATAAAAACTGCCAGAGAGATAGTAATGACGTAGACTAAATTCTTTGTTGATATAAAGCTTTTATTCGTATTGTTGCGTATTATCATCAATTATTATTATATATATTTCTGTTTCTATTATACTCTATTATTTCTTAGAAAGTCACTCATTTATATATATCAATATTTCAAATTACAATTGTTGATTACTCACTAATTAAAAGATAATCATATTTTAGAAACATAGATCAATGTAACTTTACTCATTTCAATTTGTGACCACGTTTATACTAAATTTAGATCGTATTTAGAAAGCTACGATTTTTTTACACATGTCAAGTACAAACAAAACAAAACAAAACATCTGTCTATTTCTTTCTTCACCATGTGTCTTAGATAACTGTTTGTGTATTGCGTTTCTTATAGTAAATGTATTGCGTTGAAATAATGATAAAAATATCATAAGAATTTATTGACAATATACCACGTCTCTGTTTCTATATTATACTTTTTACTACTGAAACGAGATAATATATACAGTACACCTTGAATGTACATAAATATTGAATTATTATAAGAAAATAGAAAAATAACGTTGTTTTATCGTTTACAATTCTTTCAATTTAAAATAACTATAAAAAAAATAAAGTCAAAGTAATATATCTTTTTATAATCTTTTCTCTGTTTCTTTTTGTTGTTGTTGTTTTTTTTTTTTTCTCTTTTATATTTTGGTAATAAAAGGATGATGCCAGATAAGACGATATCTATTTTCTTCATGATATTTTTTTGTATTATTTTCATGTAGAAAATGAAGCTTAGATTGCAATAAATATTTTGATAGAAATTCATTTCTGTTAAGATATCTTTTTGACAAAGACAATCGTCTTCGATATTATTCCTGTTTTTTGAGACACACCTTGAAAATAATATAAACTACCAATAATTCGCTTTTGTTAACAAAAACATTAAGAAAAACAAATTTTTTTGTCATTGACAAATAAAATTACACTTATCTTCATCGATTGTAGACGAGTTTGGTCACGTAATTCTACTAACCGAAAATGTTGTTTTATCACGTTTTATTGTCCTTTTTCTAGTTTTTTGAATACAAGACACATTCAAAGCTCGGCACATATCTTAAATTGAAGAGAAAAGTGTGTTGAACACACGTACTCTATACATTTTAATTAATAATTTAGAAGATAGAACAGTATAAAATATGTCTCAGTTTTTTAGTCATCTTCTAAGAGAAATAATATGTAAACCTTTTCCAGAGTAGAAAGACATGGCCTTCTATTATGAAAATTCACATCAGTCGTTCCTTCTGTTGAGAACCAGATATTTTCTCAACTTTTAGCTAGAAATCTTGGGTTTTTTGAAAACGTTTTCTGATCTTCAAACTGATTCAGGTTTTCACTACTCGAATGCCAAAAAAGTCGGTGCTCTGTTAAGAAAATCAGATTTCTAGTAGAAAAATTCCCCCCGTGTTTTGGGGTTTTAAAAGCTCAAAAAAGACTTCTTAAAAACCTATGGTCTTCTAATATGGGGTAGTTCTCTATTCTGGGGTCGGGTTAGAGAGCGGGAATATCTCAAAATGTTCAACACTCTTTTCTCTTCAATTAAAGATACTGTCGAACTCTGAATGTTTCCTCCATTCGAAAATGGTAAGAATAAACAATAAAACGTGACGAAACTACATTTTCGGTAGCAGAGTTACGTAGTCAAATCAAGAACAAAATCAAACGATTAAATTAGCAAGAGATTTTCGAGTCACCTCGAAAATGAATACAAACAATAAGTTACCGATCATTCTAAATCGTGTGGTAATATTTCTTTTCTTGAAAAGAATGAAAAAATGTAGTCAACGTCAGTTATACGACGAATAACTTTATTTTTCGATATGAGCGAACAAAAACAAAAAGAAAGTTTATTCATATTCTCGAAAAATTAGTGATGTTAAAAGATTTTTTTTTTTTTTGAGAAAGAGGAGGAAATCGAATTCATTTTTTTTTTTGAGTATATTTGAAATATACACTAGGCATTTTCTATTTTTCTTCTTCTTCTTTTTCTTCTTCTTCATCATCTTCTAAACAATGAGAGGTTGTAGAATTCTGATCGTTCTTCTGTTCACTCACATTTTCTATAGTTATGTTCTAATGAGAGTCTGAATAAATGCGTCGACTAAATAGAGTAAAGGACTATTTCAGTAAAAAATATAACTTCATCATTTAATACTTTATAAAATGTAATGAACGATTACTATGGATATATCCTTTCAAAAATAGAAACTGTTGCTTCACAGGACGACCTCGTTTCCTATCTTGATTGAGTAGAAAAAATAAAAATAAAAATAAAAAAATAAAAATTTTCAAATATTCCCGCTTAGCAAGCTGTTCATTTGTGACAAAAAAAAAAAAAAAAAAAAATTTTTCATTACTCTGGATGTTCTTATTTTTTTTGTCTTTTTTTCTCATTTCTTATTCCATTGTGAGAAGTATATGTTGAAAAGAAAATTATATGATGATTATGTAAATAAAATGATTTAGAGCACAGCGAACTCTAATCAAGGAACAACTTATTCTCTAAAAAAAAAAATGAAATTTTACAGTACAAAAAGTTTTAAGTAAAAGAAAAACGTCCACTTTTTTTCTTCCCCTCATTATGTGTACAAGAGTCGATTCTACATCTTTTGCTCATCACATTCCTATACAAAATAGTAGAAATCATTCTCAAAATAAAACAAATAGAAAAGCTAAAGAGTGTATTGAGAGAGAGACTTCTATCTAAGGGTAGAGAATGACCATCAATTCTAGAACGTGAATAGATCATAATATTGAAAATTTCATAAAATGAGAATGTGAAACTTTTTAATCTGACAATTAATTATACAATAGGTAATTTGCAAATAATTTTAAATATAAATAATAAAGTAATCTTTCAACTATTTATTTAAACGTCTTTTAATATAAATCAAAAAATGCAAAATAATTTAAATAATCGTTTTTCTCATGGATTAAGACATAATCTGCGTGAAATGAACGAATCTTTTTAACACATGACTTGAACTTGACTTACATTATTATTATTCATTATTCTTAAACAAGTCTATCGGGAACAGTTAAAATAATAAAAAAATAGAATTATATGATTGGTAAAATTTTCACCCATATACAGAATTATATTTCCCAAGATAGCACGCAAATGAGACTTCAATTTATCTATTTATTTATTTTTTTAATCAAAAATCTAAATCGATGAAAAAAAAACACCTAGATTAAATAACATTTTCTTTTTACTCTATTTTAGTTTCTTTTACTTTTTCTATAAGATGACATAAAATAAATCAGTGTCTATCGTCAATTGTAACAATTATATTGTACAATTATAAGTCGAATACAAGTTTAGGAAACACGTGTATTTTAGATTAATCTCTGAAATTAACTGATTTCGTACATTTGTCTGTTGTTATTTTTTTTCTTTTTCTTTAATGGCAAACATTGAACTGTGGCCTTGGTTAATTTTTAATGATGAATGAACGAGAAAACATAGGTATTATGTTTCAACAAGGCTATCAAAAAAATAAATAAAAGTAGTTTTTGTCTATTATTCACACCATTGTTCTCCGTTATTTTGTTTTTTCTCTCACACACGATGAGACAATATCATTTAGTCATAAAAATAAATCAGTATTTTCATGCGTACTCAAAGAGCTATTCAACGACTAACGACAGAAGACAAACAAATTGATCTGTTGCTTTTTTTCAAATGAATAAATAAACAAATAAATAACGAATGAACAAATCGCACTTTATTATTTTTTCTACGCAATATACGCCAATTTTCCACTGTCACAATGTTCCATACGGAAATCATTAAGATATCATTTTTATCTTCTAATGAATTCATTTCTTATCACAAAAAAACAACAACTACCTTCTACATTCGTAGAATAAAATAAATATCTCGTTTGTCACAATAAAACTTCAAACTTATGATTATTGAAACGTTTGTACATTGATTTCGCTCAATAGTCGTTTGTATAAACAACCATTCTTCTTTGTTTCAAGTAAACAAGATAGCTGAACAAACGGTTATTTCGATATTAAAAACAATACGTTGATCAAGTTTTTCTCAAAAACGTTAGAAAACAATCTTGACAATGAAATTCCTGTTCTTACATCTCTCTATACGTTCAAAATTAATTTATATGTTTTCATACTCTATATTTTATTTGAAGAATGAAATTTTTTTTTAATTAATAAATAAGTCAACATATAATATTTCTAATCTATTTGACAGTGGCAAGAAAAAAAAATAAAAAGAAGAAGGATGGTGTACATCATTATATTATACATACTCTTTTTTGGATAATCGATCGATTTTTCTTCTTTTTTTTTATTTTTTTTATTTTTTTATCTTTATCTTCTACGTTTTGTCGCGCCAATATATAAAAAACAAGTTCGAGATTTTTATCATTTTTTTATGAGTTCAAGTGTATACGTGAAATAAATACTGATCAATCTCATACTTCACTACACATCCGGCAAAATACTAAACAATAGACGAAGAAGAAGCAGAAGAAGGAGAAGAAAAAAACTCATTTATTTTCCTAAAAATAAATCTCTCATTCTCTCTATCTATCTACATACTAGAATCTATAAAAATAAAATAAAAAAAAATTAAAATAAAAAATCTAGTTGATCCAAGTTAATGATATTGTCAGGTTTTCTGTGTAAATTTTTAATCAAAATATCATTATAAATCAACCAATTTTCTTTCTACACGATTTTAATAGGTAAAAGATTTATCTCTTTTTACCATGAATTGAATGAAATATTTCAGTTTTCTTTATTCTCTTTGATACACAAAATCAAAACAAACGAGGAATTGTTCAATTATATAAATTGTGCACGTTTTGGATTTAACAGTCAATAAAGTGCAAAAACAAAGACAAACAAACTTCAGTGTTTAAAGAACAAGTGTGTGTGTGTGACGTGTGTGTGTGTATGTGTGTGTGAAAGGCGAGAAAAAGATTAAATTAAATATAATAATTTTTATCTCGTTTAATTTTACATATGCATTTTTAACTCTCATTTAAATATTAAAGAAAAAAAATAATAATAAAAGTGAACATTAATATTTTAACAACAAAAAGAAAAATAGTCGAGTGTTCTTGTTGTTGTTGTTCCGTAATTTTTTTTTGTATTTTGTTTTATTTTTGTGAAATATTTCGTTAGAAATAAAACAGAACGTTGTGATGTTGTAGGATAGAAAATGTGTCAATCAAACAGAGAAAAATAATTATAAAAAGATGAAAACCATACCATTACTAAAAGAAGAAATAATAACAAAAAAAAAAAAAAACTTTTAAACAAAAACCGTCATCAACACAAGAAAAGTTAATTACTCTACGTACGAACAAAAAGAAGCTCGTAGATTCGAGATCACTATCTGGTGAGATGAATGTTGTATGTGATTCTGAAAGAAATTAGATAGATGGACGATGTTAGAAGGAAACAGGTGTTACTGTTTATTTTTTGTTTTTCTTGCTACAACAATTTCGAAATTATTTTAAAAATATAAGAAAAATTATTGACTTTAATATTTGCACAAAATCAAAATTTTTGTTTGTTGCTGTTTCTTTTTAAATCGAGAAAATTATATTTGTATTTATCATGTTCATTTTTGTTTTTTGTTTCTTTTTTTTTAAGAGTCTTTTGACATGTATCAACACAATACTAATTTGTGGAACTAACAGATTATCGTTAACAACAAATGTATAGTCTATAATCTACTTACTTTGAACAAACTAAAAAAATAAATAGATAGATATTTTTAAACACTATAATAGTAATAAACGACCACTCTTTTCTTTTTTTTACTCTCTTCTCTTACGCACGCCGTAAATATAATTATATGTAAATGATGAGTTTAACTTCTTCTTCGTCTTTTTTCCTTCTTTCTTACTTTCTCTCTCTCTCTCTCTCGTTTTTACTTTTCTCGTTCCTTTGTTATATATTTTATTCTATTGTGTGTGTGTGCCACTCTTCTTTATATCCACTTGATGCTGATATTAGAACTTCAATAAATGGAGATTTTCTTTTCTCTTTTATTCCGTTATAATAACGTTGGTAAAGAAGAAAATACACTTTGAGTACAGGATAGCTACTCTTCGAACAAGAAGACAGAATCTAGAGAGAAACATATTAACGTCTCTTGTCTTTCTCTTTCTGTATTCTCGTTCGAAGTATTTAAGTGTTATATCCTATACTCAAAGTGTATTTCTTCTTTACAACGTTATTATAACGGAATACGAGAGAAAAGAAAAATCTCTCTATTTCGGTGCAGTTCTATTTATAAAAGAGCTCTTTCGTTTTGTTTTGTTTTGTCAAAAATAGCAGAATAGAAAACCAGTCATATAGCACAGACACATAGCAAATAAAGTCTCTCTCATTTTTTGTTTTGTTTTTCTATTAATCTTTTACTCTCTTTCTTTCTTTCTTTCTTCTTCAATCTCATTCTGTTCAAAAATGTTTTGTTAAGTTGTAGCAATCAGCTAGTGTGTCGAAGTTCCTTATATTTAACAATTATGGTAATCACATAGTAGTCGTGAAAGTAAAAAAAGAACAAGAAGACAAAACAAACAAATGTGAAGGAATTGAGAGAAATGCGACTGAAGTACGAAAAAAATATGTTTTTCCATAGAAGAAAGAAAAAAGAATTGAACTTATGTCTAGCTAGAGAGAGAGAGAGAGAGAGAGAGAGAGAGAGAGAGAGAGAGAGAGAGAAAGAAAGAATGATCGGTCGAAAAACAGTTTTTATACAAAAAACAGATAACGAGTAGAGAGACGATTCACACATATACAAATGAGAAAATAGCTATGAAGAACTGAGAAAGGACGTTGTTATTTTTATTTGAATAATAAAAAGAATAATAATAATAATAATAATCAGTAGAACGTAGAAAACACCGCCCTAAGGAAAGAGCATATTCATATGCTTATGTTACGATCGATTGAATATGATAACGAGATTCGAATCGAACAAAAGAGAAGAAGAAAAAAAACAAAAAAAAAAAAAGAAATCCTACTTTTCCTCTCAGTCAGTGAGTATATAGTCACTCGAAATGACTTATAGCTATTTATATATTTTTTAAGAATAAGAGAATAATATTGTTCAAAATAAAATGAAAGAGAGAGAGAGAGAGAGATAAAAGACCATGATGATGATCGTATAATTGGTAGTATATAGACAAGGACAAACATGTGTATTCATATGGTTAGAAAACAAATTTGTTTTTTTCTGAATATATCGAAATGGAATATAAAAATAAGATTATCAATGAAAAACATTAATATTAATTGTAACAACATGATCGAGATAGGAAAGATTATCTTCTGAAAAGAATATTTTTTTTCATGTTACTGATTAGTCAAATGCTAGAGATGTACTAGACAGAGAGAGATATAATAATATATCTCCATAGAGTTTAACAATATCATTAAAACAGAAGAGATATATGTTCTGGTATGCACACACACACACTCACAGTCTGTGTTTCCTGTAAAAAAAAACTTTTTTTATAATACATTTTTTAGAGTAATGAGTAGTTCTCATGTTTCATAGATTATACAATCAAATTAACATTACAAACATATGTTTAATGTTGAAAAACACACACACACACACACTATCATAACTTTACTCATCTATAGTTGTTGTTTTTTTTTGATTTTAATGATCGTACAATACGAGATTTAAATTCTTCTTTTTTTTTATCACAAGGTTAAAATGAATGAGGGGGTTTTCTTTTTTTCCCTCGTGTATAACATGATTTCGACTAATGTTTCAACTTCTTGTTGTTGTTGTTTTTATGCTTCTTTTTTCTGTTATCACTCCAATCTACTACAGATAGATTTCTATTTTTTTTTTATTCTATTTTCTATTAATCGGTTAGGCACGCAGTCAAATAGTAAATGATTATCGTTGACGTTATCAAGACTACGTAATTTGAAGAGTCGTCATAGAACAAGAAGCTTTTCTTTTTTTTTCTTCCATTTCATTCCATTCCATTTCTTATATAATACAGTGGAGAAAAATAATGTCAGTTTTCTCTAACATTTAACGCAAATTAAGCATAAGAAATAAGAGATTATGAATATATATTTTAATTGTCCAGACACCGTTTGAGCTTAAAATAAGCTGTTAAAAAATATTCTTTACATAATCTCTTCATATTCATAAAATATTCTTTAGCTAATAGCTATTTTTCTATTAATTTGAAACAATCCTCTTATTAGTCGAATATTGAAAATGATATTCATATGAGAAATTCATTTTTATTACAAATTATATTATAAAATAGTTTTTATATGATAGAGTACAATATAAATAGTTCGTTTAACTTCTCATTTTTCAATTGTTTAGTCATCTAATTTATCAAGAATATTCGCACTTTAATGTCATACAATATGTAATATATGATAAACAAAGAAAAATTGTCTATGTACGAACAGAGATTTCGAAGATTAAACAATAAAATAAAAAATTTGGATTTTGAAGAAAACAACAACAAAAAAAAGAATACATTTCTTATAGGGAGAGAGAATTGGAAAAAACTCTTCTTTTTAGAGCGTACATCGAGATACTTTATTTATATCTTACTACATAGTTAAGATACGACTATTGTACCTAGTCGAAAAAATATAAATTATGTTGACAAAATCGTTTTTAGTGAGTATTATTTTCAATTAGAATAAAACTCTCGAAAACACTTGAGAGAGTGTAAAAGCTTCTAACTTTTATTTTCTCTCTATATTACTTAACTATTCTTCAAATCTTCTTTAGCATAATGTAGCCATCTGTTGAATGAGAACGTTTCTTATCAATTGTTTACATTTAAAAAATTCTATGAACTGAATAAAATTGATTTACTAATGCAAAAAGCGCTCATCCTGTCTCTATATTTCTCCTCGGTAGTGTAACATTCATTTCTCGTTCATCTGCCATACAGTGAAAAAGAAGACAAAAAATGATTAATAGGTCAACAATGGTGAGCATTAGAGATGGGACCATTTTCGTATCCAGACCCGAAAATTTTTTTTCCACTGGTACCCATTACACGACTTATGCTTAAAAAGTTTCTCCTTTTTGTTTTCCAGCTAAAAACTTTTGTTTTTCAGTTGAAGATGTTAAATTATCATTACGTTCTCAACGTAATTCGTTTTTAAATCTTCATGTATTTTAGCTAATTCCTGTATTTTTTCATTAAAATTTTGTGGGCTAAAACTTTCCAGTTTTCGGGTAATTTAAAAAAAAAAGGATCCGTACCCGACAACTTCGTACCTGCACTCAACCTTTCAGTCGGGTCGGGTGGGGGTTATGTTGCACATCTCTAGTGAGTATTAACAACGCCAAATAGTTTTCTCCTATCAACGACAATGATCCATGTCCACGAAATCGTGGCATTTTCAACAATTAATTGGCGATAAGTTCCGATAATTTCTCCCGAAATTTCGATAAGTTTTCTTGTTTTTTAAAAAAAATCGTCAGTTAATCGTCTGATTTTTAGTATATGGGAAGTAATACAGCAGCATATTTGAATTGCATTCTTTTAATTCATATTTTGCATTTTATTCTATGATAAATAGCTCTCTTATTATTACATCGATTCTCTTGATAATGTGGGTTGTATTCTCTTGATAATACGAATTGTATTCTCAAAACATCGATAAATAAAATTAAAGTACTTTTCAATTCAAATGAGCTACTATATTACTCATCTTTCGTTTTTCAGTTATTATCATTCATAGACAGATTTAATATTATACTCTTCCAATTATTTTGCTATTTGCATTTGATATTTTGCTCTTCCAATTATTGACTACGTTCGATACTAGAAGTTTAAAAATTTATTTAGAAGATGATGATGAGAATGAGAATTTAAAAGAGAACGCAATTAGATTAGAAGGAGAACGTCTTGAAACTTTTTAGAGAGTGTAAATTAATTGGAATAGAAAAGAGAACGTATTTTGAATTAAAAATATTTAATTTTGTATTATTTTCTCATTTACTAAACATATTACTATACGATTTCTGTGATGCAGTAGTACACTGTATGTCTCATGATATGTACGGAGTGCTGATTCGATTCTAGTCAGAGACTACTTATTTTTTTGAAAAATTGATGTATTGTACGTACGGCCATTTTGTACTAAGATACACTGATAACACCGAATAAGTAATCGTAAAATACTGAATAATTATATAAGGCAATCGCAATAAAACTGACTAAACAATATTCAAAGTTCTTTTTAACTATAAATATTGAGCCAACTATATCTTTTACTAACTTTTTCACTTTATATCAAAAAATGACAAGAAGAGTTTGGTCTTTTGTTGAAAATTTTGATAAAAAATAAAAAATATGTTATGTTTTATAGTGTACTACTACATCACAGAAACCGTATAGTAATATGTTTAGTAATTGAGAAAATAGTAAAAATTAAATATTTTTAATTCAAAATGCTTTCACTTTTCTATCTCAATTAATTTACGTTCTGCGAAAAATGAAAAACGTTCTCTTTTAAATATTTTCTCTGATAATGATGATGTATATTTCTAATTAGCTTAGTCAAGTAGTATGCTAACTACTTCACACTCCGAAACTTCTAATTTCATCTGGATGGTACTCAGGTACAGAGTCACGTTTGACACTCAGCCACTTTTACTATACATCGCTGAAATGTGTCTATCATTGCTTACAGTGGAAGATCTCTATTTCTCCTATACATATGATGAAAAGTCACTAGACGATCATTGTTATAATTACTGGCTAAAGTACCTGAATGCTCTATCACAATCGAATGACGGACGTTGTTAGATGAGCAGTCTGTTACTAACAGGCATCGTTATATATGGCAAGAGAAAAGGGAGTCAATAAGATGCCTGAGAATGTCAAAGCGATTCGTCGAACATACAGATGTTTTATGTAGATGTCTGCAATGGGTTTCAAACCATAGATTACGTGACTCTGTACCTGAGTACCATCCAGATGAAATTAGAAGTTTCGGAGTGTGAAGTAGTTAGCATACTACTTGACTAAGCTAATTAGAAATATACATCATCATT
>CAJNOQ010001129.1:0-35481 GCA_905250885.1 Didymodactylos carnosus | reverse complement strand
GTAGAGCTGGGAGATATCTCATTTTGATCAGAATTCCGCGGGCTACAATTTTGCCTCATTAAGAAAGGTGCTGATTATCTTTTTAGAGTTTCTGAAAAACTGGTTTTCCAGAAAACCGGGTCTTAAAGGGCCCTCCGCCCAAATCCTTTTAGCCTTTTTGCCTACTCGAGGTCCTCTATCGAATGATATATGAACGAACGAAATCGGAGCCGGACACCTGGGGCGGTTCCCTCGTCAGGGTATCCTCTATTCATTTGTATGTTCAATGAGAATCATCGTCAATTATTACTCGATCAGCATTATAATTGTTTTAGGTTATAGCAGCTGGAGGGTGATCTGAATGGGCTGCATCTTCATTGCCGAAATTAATCTATTGAAATTAATGAAACGAATTGATTAGTATACGACCTGAAGGTGTTAAGTCTCCTCATGCCTATACTAAACGGGCACGGCTTTTCTTGTAACTTAAACGAATTTATTAGTCATATAAAATCATAGTTCGAAACTGTTCGCGTGAGAGCTCAAAAGTCATATTGAAAATTATGTATGACTGATCTAAAAGAAATGAAAAAATGTAACGATGTATAGAAAAGCTGTTAGCGCACGCAATTCCTGCGTTTCCGTCAAAAATTTCTGGAAAACATTAATCAAAGTCATTAATTATGATCAATTAATTCTGGGGGACGAAGGTTATTGAGACTGTCGAACACGACCTGTAGGGGGGGGGGGGGGGGCAGGCAAACGTCGGCCCCCCCCCCCCCCCCCCCCCCCCCCCCCCCCCCCCCCCCCCCCCCCCCCCCCCCCCCCCCCCCCCCCCCCCCCCCCCCCCCCCCCCCCCCCCCCCAGGCAAACTTCTACCCCTATACACTTCAACACTCCTTTTAGATCGTATTTCATAAAAAATGACTCCAACTCTGTCGCATTTTAGAAAATGAAATTCGGAAAAAAGCATTTTTATTAAATAAAATGTTGTCTTACCTAGGAAACAGTCCTTCAAAAAATCTCTATATTCTTTGTTTTCCTGAGCTCCGATTTACTATGACCCATGATCTCGTAAAAATTAAATGATTATTTGGAATATACAGTTAGAATTGTTCGAAAATATCATCCAGAAAATTTTTGAAAGGCAAGAAAACGCCTAGTTAATTTGGTGCAAACATCAGTTTTTATTCATATCTGTTCATAGCGAAACTTTTTTAGGTCAGAAAAAAATATTCATCATATAGTTAGAAAGAGTATCAAATTCTGGTTCTCTCACTGATTACTTTTCATTCTCTGCGCTGACGGCTAAATGATAGCAAATTCAACGAACGCTTTGTGCCGAGACTTTCGCGCCATGGATTAAGTAAACGCGTTAGGTATCTGGCGATAACTGATGCAAGCAGTTTCTGTTTTTATAAAATTCCTAACGATTCTGTTATGAGAACGTTGCCAGCTGTAAATTACAATTTTTCAATTAAATGAAGATAAAAAGTATATTCGTTCTGCGTTTGAAATCGAATTCACTTTCCCTATAACTTTGGTCACATAGAACACTGTGACCATGCTTAAAATTTTGATCATAGTGATCTTTGTCGGAATTGCGAGCGGTCATGGAAGATTAGCTTTGCCGCCTGGTCGAAGTTCGGCATGGCAACTTGGTTTTAATACACCAATCAATTATAACGATTGGGGACTGAATTGTGGTGGATATCAAGTGAGTTAAGAGATGCTTTTTCAACCGACTTATTGTTTTTGACTGATGATGAATGTATAGCATCACTGGGTAATGGGTGGAAAATGTGGTGTATGTGGTGATCCAATCGATGGACCTCGAGATAATGAAGCACCTAATGGTAAATATTTTACAGGCATTACGACACATACTTACGAACCTGGATCAGTGATCGATGTCCGTGTTGAGATGAAAGCTAACCATAGGGGATGGTTCTTTTTCAAGATCTGTCCGGTGACAAACAATCTTCATGAGGTGACTCAAGAATGTTTGGATCGATATCCATTAGAAATCGTCGAAGCACCCACTACACCCACCACTCGTGATCGCTGGGACATTCCAGGCACTTATACGCACAGTATTGCTCCTGGCTGGGATCTTCCATCGTATTCTTTCAAAGTCAAACTACCTGATGGTTTGACATGTGATCGATGTGTTTTACAGTGGGATTGGACGTGTGCAAATCGTTGGGGTACAAGCGAAGGCAAAACAGGCTTAGGCTACGGCCCACAAGAAACCTTCCGAGGTTGTGCAGATGTTCGTATTGAACACTGATTTCAAGTGAATTGTTCTTTATTCTTAATCGTGCAATTTTCATTAAAAGTTTAAATGTTAATAAATCGCTGGAAAATTTTCTCAATTCCTCATACTGATTTTTTCTTCAGTGCTAAAGCTATCTAATGAGACCCTTAGGAAAGGTCGAATTCTGGGTCGTGGCATTTCATTATCATAATACTTACCCACCCTCACCCTTCATATTTCTACTTGTAATGTATCAGGTTCCTACCTTACGAGACCATTTACGAGGGAACCTATGGATATGCCCACATCCGATTTCTATGATTTATACATGGATCGATAGACCATGTGTGGTAGTAAAAAGCCTAAAAGGATTAATCCCTGTGACTCTTGAAGACCCGATTTTCTGGAAAACCAATTTCTCAGAAACTCCAAAAGTAATCAAAACCTTTCTTAATGAAGCATGATTGCTGCGCTCACGTTTCTGATTAAAATGAGACATCTTCCAGCTCTACATGACTTTTCTTTGCAAAGTTATAGAATTTACAACAAAACCCTAAAAAATTTACACTTTTAAATTTACAATTTAAAAAAGAAAATGTTTATTGTCAGCTCAGAGATATAGAAAGAAAAAGCAAAAAGGAATTTTGGGCTTTTGTTATAAATTATATAACTTTGCAAAGAAAAGTCGTGTAGAGCTGGAAGATGTCTCATTTTAATGAGAAACGCGAGCACTGTAATCATGCTTCATTAAGAAAGGTTTTGATTACTTTTTGGAGTTTCTGAAAACTGGTTTTCCGGAAAACCGAGTCTTCAAGAGTCATAGGGATTAATCCTTTTAGGTTTTTTACTACCACACCATGGTCTATCGATCCATGTATACATCATTGGAATCGGAGGTGGGCATGTCCATAGGTTCCCTCGTTAGTTGATCTCGTATACTATCTGATGAGGCCCTTCAGTTGCCGTCTTTATCTACCACCGCTTAGTTCCAATCAGCGTTCACAAGAGAACAGTACACCAGACAGAAAAAATGTAATAATACCGTCTAAAGATCAACTGTTAAATCTACAGAAAAAAATCTTAGCTATTGTCTTAGCCCGAAAGACGTTGTTTAAATAGAGAGCTGGGTGCCCAGGGAATATGACAGAACTCGGTATTTTGGACTCTACAACACTAATTAAGGTCAAAAGAATTGACTGTTACAATTACCAGATGTGTAAGGCGGGAAGAAGAGAATCTCAAAAAAATCTATACTCAGAATAGTGAAACGAGTAATCGACTTAGGAACCAAGTGAATTAAAATAAAAAAGTATAGCTCAGATTGGAAAGGTTTATAAAAAAAAGGTTAAAAATTCCGTCAATTATGATTGAAAAAAATACGGCCGTTCTTCATCATTGCAATAATAGAAATTGAAGACGACTGTTGAGAACAATAATATCGTAGTCAAACTCAATAACTCCTACCCTTTTTGTTGGGATTCATTTATATACAGGAGACATTTAGGCGTGTCACAATTGGTATCAAGCAGCAAGTGTTGTCGAAAACTGCCTATCCACTCTAATTGTACGCTGAAAAAACCTCATAAAAACTTTTTAGGCGACTATTTTTATTTTTCATCGTGTCATTTTAAACTATAAAGAAATTAATACAATTCATCGCCAGTTTTTTTTCATGTGCAAACTGTGCAACTAACGTACTAAAAAGAGATAGAAATATGAACTCCCTTTCAACCGGTGCTGAACATGTAGTTTCTAGATTTTATTGTGACACTGTTGCAAATACCCAGGAATTCTATCAACACACTGTATGAGGATCTAGACGCTTTCCACGGATGAAACTCATATAAACATGCGTTTGCAGTCCGTTTCGGTATACCCTAAAACCGTCGTATTACACTGGATCGAAACATCTTTTGTTCAGAAATACTTCATATGCTCATCATTCTATGCAGTTTCTCGTGCTGATTCTGAATCTGTTGTTACTTTTGTCTAAAAGTGCTTCTGAGCCGAGAAAATCATGAAAAACCAAGGTTTTTCAAAAACCTATATCTTGGTCCTGAAGCATTTGGGCTATTTTGGGCTAACATACTATAGGTATCATACAGAGAAGAATGTTCTCTGAAAGGTTCATTTTATTTGGAATTTAGGAAAAATTAGGAAACTCAGTATCATAAAAAACGAAAAAGTGGTTCGTATATGGACCACCGCCCGTCAAAGGGTTAAGTAGGGGATATGTCACACTTCTGTTTCGCCTTGAACCTTAAGCTCACTGAATGAAAAGTTGTTATGAAAATCTCTAAAGTTCACTCTTGAGCTTATGTCTATTATGAGAAATTAGGTTTCTGGAGTGCCGTGCGATTTAGAAATGGAAATAATTCTAATCATTTAATTCAATAGTGCAAATACTTAGAAAACACTCTAACATAGATAATAAGGTATTTTACTCGCTTATGAATACAAAATACGGGCTTGATAATGACGAGAAAAGTTTTTTCACTTACAAGTCACAAAACTGTAGAAACTCTATGGAAAACAGAAAATTCAATTTTTCACAATAGACAGAAGCTAAAGGTCTGATATTTTTGTAGCTTGATGATTGTGGTTGAGACTATTATTGGCGTGTGTTTTAGCTCTTCAACACGTTGCAACACTTTGCTGCATCCAAAATATCAAAAACTCAAATTTCACTAAATCAACCATAACTCGAGGAAAAAGCCGCAGGGGCACAAATCCTTTTGGTGATTTACTAGCTCACTATTCTTTATCGATCGGCACATAAATAATTTGAAACAGAGTGTAACGCTTGAGGAGGTTCCTTTGTTAGTGCGTCCGATCTACAAGATTCTCTTTCTCTAATTGTTTTAAGCATCATTTGTCTTTCTCTAATTGTTTTAAGCATCATTTGTCGAAACTAGATGTTTTCATATTGTGAGTACATCTCGAATCACCTGAATTGAGTTCTTTCAGCCAACGGTTTACAAATAACTGATGACATTACTTGTTGTATTACCTAGATTAGTACCTCCATATTTGTTTTATCACTAATAGTTTCCATTTTCTCTATAGCTATAACTGGTGACGATGCTAACATCAATTTCAAAGAAAACTTGAATATTGTTTGTTTACTTTCGGATGGGATTACATCTGATTTTATATCAGACATTCAGATGAAAACGTATGATGATTCCCTACGGTGTTTTTCCTATATTACTACAGTTTCAGAGAAAGAAATTTTTCTCGTGATCGCAGATACAGTTGGTGAAAATGTGCTACCACTAGTGCATAATCTCACACAAATTATTTCTATATATTTACTCCGAAGCAAATTAGATGACAAGCAAGATACAAAATTGAAACAAAATTATGTTAAGCTATCAGGTATATTTAATGATATCAAGCAACTGACCATTAAAATGTTGAACGATATAAAAGTCTTTTCATCGTATATTCCATCAATGGAGTATTTAGCTAGTAATGAATTTTGTACAACAGTATTTATAAGGAATTCAATGAACAACATCAAAGAGCTGATATTGGAAATGCTTAGCGATGAACAGGCCGAATTTATTTAGTTTCAGTTTTTAATTAAGTCGTTATGTCATTTACCAAAGCAAGAAAGAAATAATAAATATAATGAAATGTTAGAAGTATGTCATGCACAATTCAAAACTAATAAACGAAAACAAAACGATATTAATGATTTTTTAAATATTTATTCGTCTTCACAAGCCATTTGGTGGTATAAGCGTCAACTGAAGTTTATTCGACAAGTATTAAATTAAGGACTTCGAACACATAATATTCTGTTAGTTATTTGAAACAAGATGGAGATGTTCAATTTCTCATTGATACAATATTTAGGTTAGAATCTATCGGACAATTGGCAAATGAGACTGAAATTAACCGATCATGAAAGGAATGAATCACAATTGTTACTTGATCATTTTAAAAGTTATTTTGGTGAAAAGTTGACAATTTTTAAACTTGATTTATTTTGGGTGGAAACTGGAAAATTTGTCAGAGCTATAGATTACTATCACATACTGTTGAAACACTATGAATCATCTAACAATGCTAAAATAACTATTTATAATAATATTAGCATTGTTTATGAACGTTAAAATGATTTGGTGAATGCCAAAAGATATAACGATGAAACGCTAGAATTATCTAAAGATTGTACATCGTCCTCACCTGAGTCCAAAATACAGCCGATTGAAACAGTTGATATTATTTTCAAACATCCAAAACCAAATAAACCATCTCCATCCGTCACCCACTACAATTTAGGTTGTGCTGTGTACATAAAAGCTGATTATGGTTAAGCTGTGAAGAGTTTTAAAAAAGCTCTTCAACATGTATCTGCATGTGACATCGACACGCTTGATCATGCAGATATTTGTAATAATATTAGATAGAGAGAGTCTGTGTTTATTAGGTCTGACTATTTCTTCTAATCCTCGTTCGGATGTTCATGTATAGTAGACAAATTAGCTGTTTTGTGTAGGCATTCATTGTTCAGGTGCGAATCACTCGAACGCAGACGTACGATACTGTACCGCGCCGTCCGAATAATCCAACAGCAGGCACACCCATACCACTTATGGCCATCCAATTCACCAATCAATATTCTTTTACCGATTCAAAGTATTTTTGTTGATAATATGTACATACAATATTATTACAAATATATATGATATCGTTCACAAGTGTCTAGGTTTCCAGATTTTTAGGTTTCTTACGTTTTCCAATGACGAGAAAATGTTCCCACTATGCGATCTGTCGCGAGTGTGTAGGTTTCTAGGCTTTTCAGATTTTTACACACATCTTTGAAAAAAAAAAGATAGTTCCTTTCTTCGTATTTATTTTGTATAATGTATTTAAGCACTGCATACATGCATTATATGTCTAGGTGTCTCAGCTATACGTACATATAATTATATTAAATTAATGTTCTTTATTTTTCATATAATAAGCAAAATAAAAAAGTAGAGTGAGACTCTTGATCGCGACTGTACCATATGGCGATGGTTTGTTTACAGTTTTTTTTCTTATCCGTTTTGGTTGGAAATGACAGCATATATACTTTCGAAAACGATGATTATGATCCTGAAATCATTTTTTCGTTTGATGCAATAGTTCGAGAGAAAAAGGGAAAAATAATAAAAAGGTTTAACACACTTAGCTTTTTACACACCGAGATCGATAGTTTAGAGAAGGTGTGCACTTTCGATGCCGAGCGACCGTTGAGAAGATTTACACGCCTAATAACATAGCACATCGTACGAACAGTACTCCACTCCGTGTATTAGTACAGGTGATAAACAATGCAGAATGGAATTCTGTTTAACTCTTAGTTCAGTCATGATACTCAGAACATTTATAAAAGTACGATAAATTTACATTTTGATGTATTTGACTAGGTTTGAAAAACTTTTGCTATTCTATATTATTTATTATCTATAAATTAAAACCATTTTCAACAGCAACGTGATTTTTCAAATCGAATAATAAATAAATTTTCGTTGTATACATAATTTTTCTACTTTTCTTCTACAGTAGAAAAAACTGACCTTGTTAAATTAATACAAAATTATAAAAGCACGCAGATGAAATATTCACAGGGCTCTTTCTACTATGAGAACTTAAAACAGTTGTTCCTTTCTTACTCATGATGAAACAAAAATACTCAGGTATTAATCGTACACACAAAATAAAATTAAAGAAATATTTAAAAAAGAAAAATAATTAAGTAAACATCGCAAACAAAATTGAAACAATGTTCCGTTATTGTTTGGTAGTGATATTCATGTCAGTATTAAACAAAGGACACCACCGGTTTTCAAAACTCGATGCGTTTTGATTTGATCTGATAGGGTGAAGTTGAGAATTAAAAGGTGCATATGCCTGGATAGTTTTTAGAGTTTGCTACTGTCTGGTTATTGAGAAAACTAAAAGATTTGATCGATGGGTATCGGTATGATACATATGCAATAAAAAACATTTTTCTCAATAGTCTTCTAACTTTCTGGAAAACGCTTCTCACCGTTGGATACAGCAGATTTGTGCATCTGTAGATGTACTTGCGGTATGGTATAAGTCTAAGAAGAAAGTAAACGGTTCAAAAAAGTAGGAAAAAAGTTGATTTTTCGAAAATCCCATGGTCACTAAAAGTGTTATATCTCCATCAGCTGACTTTCAAACAAGACCTCACTTGCACAAAAACATTCTCGTATTGTCAGCTACACAACCCGAAATTTTAGTGTCAAACAAAATTGTCTATGAGGGGTTATGAATTTTTTATTGTCATAATTAGACTAGACTTTAGGTGACTTCAACGAAATAATAGAATTTTCCTAAACGTTTTCTAGTAATGTCAATATCATATTTGTAATCAGGAGATGAAACTCAATAGAATCAGGTCCCTCTCAACTATTAAACTGTTAGTAACTGGGTGCCTTACACGTTTATTTGTAAGTTACTAATTTCTTGGAGTTCGTGAAGAAATATATCATTTGATAGAGATTTTCAAGCACTGCAAACCCTGTATTTGCTTTCCTAAAAGGTTACTAATTAACAATTATTTTAACCCATTTTTAGATATACTGGATTCCTAAGCGGTTTATTACTGTGTGCCCACAAAAGCCATTTTTTAAATAACTTTTGACTTCGATAGCCAATACATCGGCGCACCTTTATGTAATAGATGTGCTTCTCAAAGCGTGTCGAACAACCGTTTTCGATAGGATCTCTGGAAAACCGAGCCATAACTCTGAAACTCAAAGCATAAATAAATTGATGGTTTTTATGGATAGATACCCCAAATAGAATATAGAATCGGTGCTAGGCGAGATCTTGGTTTTTCGTGATATCGAGTTTCTTTCGAGCCCCGAGATTGGTCCCTGGTGACCTGCGGTGACATTGAAATTGCATGAAGCATACGTAGTAAGCTTGCACCGATTAAAAGTCGATGTTAGAGCATTCAGCAAAATCGTTTCGAATCAGTTGTCAAAAATCATTCACACCTACAGAATGTTTCATTTTGTAGAAAAATGCGTGCTCTATCGAATTTAAGAGAAAAAAGGTTCTGGTGTGATTTGTTACAGAAATATAAGCATTTAAAAATGTCCAAAACTGCGAAAGAAATAATCGAGCTTTGATTATTTTTCTGTGGTATTAGTGCGTTTTCGATTTATCCTAGTTTCTCTATACATAACATTAAAATTTTTCTACCGATTTAGTTTCGTACCGTTCACCTTTTTTGAACCGTTTACTTTCTTCTTAGACTTATACCATACCGCAAGTACATCTACAGATGCACAAATCTGCTGTATCCAACGGTGAAAAGCGTTTTCCAGAAAGTTAGAAGACTATTGAGAAAAATGTTTTTTATTGCATATGTATCATACCGGTATCCATCGATCAAATCTTTTAGTTTTCTCAATAACCAGACAGTAGCAAACTCTAAAAACTATCCAGGCATATGCACCTTTTAATTCTCAACTTCACCCTATCAGATCAAATCAAAACGCATCGAGTTTTGAAAACCGGTGGTGTCTTTTTGTGTATTATTGTATTTTACATTCATTTTTAGAGTGATTAATACAATCTGTGGTATGTAAATAATCTTGGTTTGGGTATAAAAAGTCTCACTCGGTTCAATTTCTCTTTCGCACTCTCTCTGTTTTAGCTCTTCAAGCAAAAAATTCAGTTCGTTTCAAAAAATCATCAGAATGTAAGCGAATATAGATAATAAACTATTTAAAATGCCATTGTACTATTGTTCTTAGATACAAGAGTATTTCAGAACGTTTTCTTGTTAATTTTATCCCTTTTTTTTTGAAAATTTTCATATTTGTGCAAAAAATATGTGCAGAAATGACCAAGGTGGCCCTTTTTATACTCTTCTTGTGATGGAAAACTAGTTTGACTTTCGAACAAATTATCGATAGAGCGAATAATTGGTTATTAGATAAAATCTATCGAAACATGCTACCAAGAAAAAAATCAGACATTTTTCAAAAAATGTCACACATTTTGTGAGAATGCATTTGTATCTGGTGGTAACACTCGTATCAAAAACCTGTTTATTAATTTTGATGAAACTATCCTTCTTTCTACATCAAGCAGTTTCTCTGATCCCTCATCAAAATTTGCACTTGGTGTTATTGATATAAGATACTTGAATGGTCTAATTTGTTAGAAAATATAAATTTTGATCGAAAAATATATTCCACTTCTGATTAATTGAATACATTGTTTTTTATTATGGTGTTTTTTTCGAACAGCATAAAAGCACAGCAAATTTCTCATATACATCAGAGTTGTAACCGGTCCAAACTTTAGGCCGGTAAAAACCGGCAAAAAGCGGCCGGTATGTTAGGTCATGTACTGCCAGTTAAAATGAGAGGCTTCAAAAAATACCCATCTGCGTGTTCCTTACTCACGTTTTTATTAATACTCAAGAAGAAATGCGATGCTACAGTCCTTTATATATGTAAGTAATCTCGAGAAAAAACAGGCGTCTATCTGCCACTCAATTGGTAATCTGCAAATCTTAAATTTTTTACGTAGATTTTGCAAAAAAACTAATATTTCCCTTTGAACGGCAGTGATACCTTAAATCTGGTTTCTAACAAAACATTATTGAGATAAGTTGAGACGTTTTTCTGAGCTAACACTGTTCTGATTGAGCTTTTTAGGGAGTTAAAAAAAATTTCGATTAAAAGAAATGAAAAAGTTTAGACAAATTGAAGAAAATAAGGTTGATGTTTTTTGTAACAATATGATTATCTTTGATAAAAGAATTTAGACTTGCTCTCGACATATTTTATTGAAAAAAAATTGTATATCTAGAAAATTGTGAAATTCATTTTATGACTTAATCCTGAGAGGGACTAGAGGGAGTTTTACGACTAAAAAATTTCTTTAGACCGGTGAAAACCATTTCAACCGGTTTTGGATCGGTTACAACTCTGATATACATGCCAATCGAACTATTGTTTAGATACTTGCTTTAGGTCCAGGTAATCTTAAATAGAGCTCAACAGGAACAACAATCGTCGGTAATGGTACATTTGGTCCAGCGCCACATCAATTGGCTCGTCCTATGGGTTTATTTATTGAACCAATCACACAAATTTTATATATAGCTGATACTAGTAATGATCGCATTCAGAAATACTTTCCAAATGGTGAATTGTTAACTGCTGCAGGAGATCCAAATGGTAAGGGTGGATCAGCATTGAATAGACTATCCGGTCCAATAGCCGTTTATGCAGATCAACACCAAAATTTGTATATTAGTGATTTTGGCAATCAACGTGTACAATATTGGCCGAATGGTGCAAAGAGTGGATTTACACTTGCAGGAAATGGCTCTGATGGTCCAGCACTAAATGAATTCAGTTATCCAACCTGTCTATGGGTTGATTCACAAAGAAATATCTTTGTTGCTGATTATAAAAATCATCGTGTTACACAATGGCCTTTCTCGACTAATCGATCCTCTATTGGTACAATCGTAGCTGTAAGTTGTTTCTCAATTGCACACTCCTTCATTTCTTCGTTCATAAACTAGCTGTTCGCATGGTTTGGCATGATTATGTCTCTAGCAGCATTTCTCTTATTACGAAACTAAAATTACCGGATCCGAGTAAAAGAAGAATATTTTTCAGATTAGCTCTTTTTAATTAACTCGGTGATGATTATTTTCATAAAATCATCACCGACCGCAGTGCATTCGCTCACTTCTCGTTAGTAGGATCTCTAACTGGTTTGAACTCAACTGAGATATAATCTATATTTTAATCAGATATCTCAGTTGAGAAATCAATATTTCTTTGAAAATATTCCTTTCTCAACTGAGATACAGTTTTGACACATGCGTTAAATCGTGCAATTGTGCAAAAGTGTAGTGCACAAAGATCCATTATTCAACGGTTATAGAAGTATGAAATAGTGATAAGAAATATTTAAAAAAAACTACCTTGTTTGAAAAGAAACTCGTTTTTCACAAAACTCGTGATTCAGACATAAGCACCCAGGATGACGTAGAGGGCAATGAATAAGAATTGATTTTGTTGTTACCTTTTTTGCACACATGTGATTACTTGATAATAATTTAATACATGATGATAATTTAACAGCCTTTGGGTTTTGTAAAATGTCTTTCAAGATGTCCATTCGTTTTTAAGGTCACGAATAGTCACCGGGTAACCAAGCCCGAACCACGGAAAATCAACGTCTCGCTTGCCTCCTATTTTCAAGGGGGCTATCAGTCGGTGTAAAAGAATCTACACAATCCGATTGGAAAATTGTTATCTATGGCATAGTTTTCCATAGATCTCTTAGAAAATCTGTTTCAGAAAAACTCTTCTGAAAATTTTTTGCTTCTGTCCCAAACATGTTTCCACTAGGTGGTATTCGATCCGATCTTCCCCAGACGGTTCTTATCCGGACAGATTTTACTCTGGGACACTTCTTACCAGGACAGATCTTGAGGGGTGGGAGAGAAATCGAGAAACCCCAATTATGCTATCACAACGAGAAAGATGCTCCATCCACGAGAATTTTGTATCTCTTCATAGAAACTTTTACTTGCCTAGTCAACGAGAATAATGCTTTTAAACGAGAATTATACTCTTTTGTGTGAGAAGTATGCGTAAAGGTGAAAGGTATTATGCTACCTTCACGAGAATTTTCTATCTCTTCATGAGTTTTAACCTGCATTTTCTTCAATTGATTTTAAAATTTCTTTCGAATTCATCTTGAATATTTTTGCAACACTTCCTGACAGTTCTAGTTCTTACAGTTAAAAAGTGGCACTGGTGCATACCTAGTCCCCACATGTCAAATGGCAAAAATCGGAGTTCTCTAGCTGCTTTCTGGTAAAAGTTATTCAAAAAATGACCAAATCCATTCTTTTTTTCTCGACAGTAGCCGAAGTTTCATATGACGTTTTATCAAAGCTTTGTCATATTTTCCATCACGGACAAAAATAAAGTGATTGATTAACCATTATTGCATTGTTTATCTCTTTATGTCCTATTTTTTTCTATTCGAGGGAGGGGAGGGTCAAGGAAATAATCCAACACAGTTAAATAATCCAATAGGCATACAGTTAGATGAAACAAATGCTATTTTATACATAGCAAATGAAGGTGCACATGCTGTAACACAATATGGTTTGGGCTCATACAGAGAACATAACATATACGCTGGCATTCCAGGACGAGCTGGTAATTCTGCTGTACAATTATTTGATCCATCAGGTATAACTTTTGATCGTTATGGTAATTTGTATATTGCTGATAGTGGAAATAATCGTATACAAATGTTTTGCCCAAATTCTGTGTATGGCATAACGGTCGCAGGTACAGGTCAATCCGGAAGCGGTCCAGATCAATTGGACAATCCTCAGGGTGTTGCTTTGGATGCTGAACTTAATTTATATGTTACTGATACCTTAAATAATCGTGTACAAAAATTTCAAAAGATTTAATAATTGTCCGATGATACGATTAATTAAGGAAAGCATGAGTTTTCTTAAAAACGGTACTTTGAATTTTATTAATAAATGATCACGAAGTAATAAATATATTTTAAAACTCTAGAAGTACTGATTTAAGGTCCCCCCCCCCTCCCGTCGGAAAAATAATTTTTTTATAAAAAGTCGATATTGAGCTAAGCACATCATTCGATAGCCCATAGTATTTACTATCAGGATCCAGTGTTATTTGGTCCTTATCGAAGCCGTATGAAAGTTTTTAGAAAAGTTCTCTGAAACCTTGAAATGCTGAATTTCGAAAACGTTTTACTTTGCGACTGAAAAGCAAATCGAAAACTACCTTTAGTAATACCAGGAGGTAGAGCAAACATTTCTGATCAGAATGAGATGTTTCTCAGTTCTGAATGATGGTCTGATCAAGACTTATGACAGTGTTGCTACAAGCCCTAAAACATGCATCAGATACTGGCGCCACCATATTCCAAAAGCGACTTTCACCTTAATACTATTTCGCACCTGCGAGATTTCTCAGTAACGAAACATTGCAGAGAGCTCGAGGAGGCCTTAAATTGAAACTGACACATGTGGCTAGAGGCTAATAGAGCCTGGTTTTTGATATTCGATCTAGATTTATGATTAGAAAAACATCTTTACTAAAGTTAATAAGACCTTTTCGAATGTTGGACTTTTGACGCTGACCATTAATTTGAAGAGTAAAATATGGAAAATGGCTTTAAAAAAAAAGGCCTAAAAATAAACTTAGATATTTCATATTTCAATTTTCGAGATTCTTCGAGTTCGAAAAATACCTGAAAGATCGATTTTCTAGGAGGTCTTTAGTAAACCAGTTTGGATCTATCAGTTGTTTTTCATAGGTATATAGTGCAAAGTGTTCTCTCCAAAATGGGAATCAAGCGGAGTCTTCATTTTTTCTTTAGAATTATTAAAATTAAAAGATTCATAACTCAGTCAAAACCCATCCAGATTATGTTAGACTATCAAGATGTACTCTATTTTACCTGCTCAATGCTGTGGAGTTCAACAAAAGCTATACAAACCAACAGAAAATACTTTGGGTTTTAAAAAGGTTTTCTAGAAGCCTTCCGAACTGCAAGAATATTTTTTGCTATTCTTAAGTAAAAAATCACATTGAACAGGTAAAATAGAGTATATCTTGATAGTCTGACATAATTTGAATGGGTTTTGACTGAGTTATTGATGTTTTAATTTTACTCAAAAATAGGCAAAAATGGATTATTTCACCTCACATAGGTTTTCACTAGGTTTTTGGATCTTTTCTGAAAATAAATGCTGTCACAAGATTCAACGTGGTTGAATACCTATGTTTCCATTCGTTTTCGGAATTACCACATCTAAAGAAATATTGATCCTGGAACTCTCAAGAACTCCGATGCCACACCTGAACCAGAAAAAATTAAGAGCCCGCTTGATTCCCATTTTGGAGAGGACACTTTGTACTATATACCTATGAAAAACAACTGATAGATTGCTATCTGAACAACTGATAGACTGCTATTTTTTATACTAGTGTCTGCTGATTTTTCATCTATTTTTCTCTCTACTATCTAACCCTTATTTTTTTCTGTTGACTATATTTGTTGGTCAACATTCTTGAATCGTTTTCTTGTTTTATCCGGTGATACCCTTTATGAAGATACCCTTTGTCATCCAGCTGACAAGGATTTGAAAAACAAAAGCCACTAAAGACCGAAACGGGTCGCGTTGACTCACGTATCGGGTCAGGTCCGGTCGTATCGGGTCGGGTTCAGATCAATGTAAAATATATTGATTCGGACTGGATCAAAGAAAAAAAATATTTCCGATTTTATTCAGATCTTGCCACTAGAAAACAAATCGGAGGATGTTGTCAGAAATCAGAAGATTTTGTGAGCACAATTCAATTTTAAGCAAAAAACAGAATAAAGTCACCACCTCATTACGACAGAACAATACAATTAGACCAGCACAGAATATATGAGTTCAAGAAAACCCATTTATTTTTTGGAAGTTTAAAATTGATAATCATATAGTGCTTGATATATTGTATGCGCTAGAAATCTGTACACTTTAAGAAAATATAACCCGAATTCGATCAGACATCAACTCAACTGAACCAACCCAATCGAAAGACAACCTGATCAGATATGAATAGGGATACAAAGGTGTTGATTTCAATGTAAAAAGGACTCTCGTGTGCTGGGAAAGCAATGATGAATGGGATTTGTTGCTGCAGTTGTTTGGAAGAAGTATTTCAACCGAAAATTTTTAGCAGATGCCACTTTCAAGCTGGGAAAAAACTATGAAAGTGAAGCTTTTATGGATATTTTGATCTGTGTCAAAAAATGTGCAATTGAAACTTAAACCAGCAACCGGTTTTGAATGTTGAAACTTTTTTATTAATACATGATGCGATTAATTACATTCTTTATCGGATTTGTCGCCGTTCTCCAATCCAACTTTCGCCAATGTTCGCCAATAGACAGCGAATATCCACGAAAACTGGTGAATATCTCATAGACGTTCGCCAATCCGTGAATGTCGCCTTAACATTCGCCAATGGTTTAGGAGTATTGTCAAGAGTTATATTATATTAATTATATTATTATTGGCGAATGTCAATTAATAGGCTATCTTCGCAAAAAGTGACTAGAAAGAATGATTGCTTATTTCGTAAAAGTTAAGAGTCATCTAGCAAAAGTTTCTGATATTATTTTGAGAAAAAAAAAAAGACAGACACAACCATATAGGTTGGTAACACGCTTTCCCTACGAAAAAGGATGTAACATCGATCCGAAAATATAATATCAGACTGAAGTGGAAGAGAAAGCGAAAGATGGAAAAATCAATAACAACAAAAATATGACAAATTTAATAATAATAACAAATCAGAACAGGCTTTTATTTTTTTTATTTTGTTAAAAATTGGTAAAAAGCAAAAAATGTTGATCACACAACTTTTGGCTCGTATTCAAGATAAAATGAGCTCACACACAGTCACAAAACACCACATAATTTATCCTAAGAAAAAAACCATTTAAATTTTGAAAATCAGACATATGAAAGTTGAGGTACCATAAATCTTGATATTAGGAACTATTTGAAGCAGAAAAGTGCGCATATACACACTTGTGAAAGAGCAATCGTAACAAAATCGTTTCAGAGAAAGCAACAACGTCATGCGCAGTGTGAAAAAATTAAGCGCAAATCGAAGGTTGTTAAATAAAGAGAGGAGGTGAGAGAAGAAATAATCGCGCGCGAAGTGATAGTCTCTCATTTTTAAACTATCAATACGGACTATCAAATGAATACTGCGGACAGATATTGGCGAATGTCACGTGGACATTCGCCAATACTTTAGGGATATTGGTGAAAGAGACATCACTATTGGCGAATGTCAACTGGCGGATGTCTCGGCGATATTCCCCAATCGTCAATATGGTGAATGTCAATTGGCGAAACGTGACTTTATCTCTTTATCTCTCACCAATAAAGGAATCCTCATGCGTTCGGTTCAACAAGATAAGCAAATAAATCATATATAATATTCTTATTATCTTGTTCCTGTAATAAATAGAGGTTTCTGTTTTAGCGTATCTTTATCTTTTCTTGATGTCGCATGCAGATCGAAAAAAAATATTTCTCTAAAATGTTAGAATTTCTTTCAATAATTTAATAATTTTAAGTCAGTGACGATAAAAAGGGAAAGATTTAAACAAGAATCTTGCGCGAGAAAAGATAAAAAACTAATAGAACTGAACTTTTTTTAGTTTTTTCGACAACCTAATAACACTTTTAACATGGGATAACTAATTCAAAAAGTGTACTTTAATTTCTTCTTGTCGATCGCTAGTGTTGTGGAATTTAACGACTCTAAAGTGATCGTCTCCAGCACTTGAAAGATCCATTCTGAAGTAAATTTATGTCTTTTCACTACTCTATCAATTTTTCTGCGTTTGAATCCATTTGAACAAATCACTTAAAATAGCAAAAATAAAGGATGTAATGCAATGACAGAAAAACGAACAAAGGTTTTTAGTTGACCGTCGAAATCTGACTTTATCTTTCTAACTAGACAGTTTGGATAGTAACCTTTGCTGTATATCTCGCAGTTAAAACTCGGGGCGTCCGAAAAATAAATGGTTTTTCTTGAACTCATCTTTTCTACGTTGGACTAATCGTTTTCCTCTGTTGTAATGCACTGGCGATTTAGTCTGTTTTTAACGCTGCTAATCTGCGTTCACTTTCAGTGCATTAGTCCGTTATTTTTTCGTTCTTAACTTTTTTCTGCATTTTCTTATCTTTCTTTTCTTTCTTGTTATTTCACAACAATATGTAATATGTTTTTTCTTCTCTGCCATACACTATATAAATTCACAAATTCACAATGCTCTATACTGTTATATACAAAGTATAGAAAAATGCCAGTTGGTAGATTTCCACATTATACGGCTAAATTGATTACTGACGATGATAAAACAATTTATAGTCAATGGCCAAACTGTCAAGTGTGCAAAAGACAATTTAGATTAAATCAGTTTGTCTTATGCGAAACTAAACCAGTGTTAGTCAATGGTCGTGTAGCTAAAACTAATCACAGATGGTATTCAACATATCAAGTGTATTATCATCCAAGAAATTGTTTTGGCTTTTACATGAGTACGGTGAAGGATGACAAAAAACGAATTCAAAGATTGAGAAGAAAACATGGTAGTGATGATACAACAGATGAGTACGATGAAGCATACAATGATTTATTAAATAGACGTTTTGAAAATTATGATCTAATGTCTGAAACAAATCAAACAATATTACAAGTTATTATGGAGAAGGGCGAATATAAAACTGACAGGAATAAAACTAATTCAGATAAACGAAAACTAGACAGTGATGATGATAGCATTGAGAAAAGCAATAAAAAACGAAAAACAATAACTATATAATCTTTTTTGTTGTTGTAGAGTTGTTTGTACATAAAATCTTTTATGATGTCAATTTCTATCGTTTTGTTTTTATTATTGTTTGTTACTATGCTGCTGTCTTCGAAAATGTGTTCAACAATTTTTAATTCACTTGTACGCCAAGACTAAAATTTGTCCTCTCAATAGTTTACTGAATATTTACTACAACTTGATGATGATGAGTCACTATCGGAACCAATGACAAAGCTTTTTTTCAAAAGCATTTGCTAGAGAACTTAAACTACTATTAAATGGATCACTGTTATCCAAAAGTTTGATCATTTCTCAACTTTTGTAAGACGCTCATTTGATACTTCGTTACTATGTCGTCATTATTATCGGAAAAATATAATAATGTATCATCAGCAAAAAGACGAGTTAAGCTCTTTAAATCATGTCCAATATCATGGATATACATCAGAAATAAGAGCAAACCGAGTATCGACCCTTGTGGAACTCCTCGATTTATTTTCAATGTCCGAGATGTTTGTCCTTTTACAACTGTGATTATCTTTCGATCAGCTAAATATGGATGAAAGTCGAAAAAAAATCGAAAAAAAGTCGAAAAAAAATTTTCTATCGGTTGTCATGGCTTTTTTCATTAATTTTTTAAATTTTTGGTATGATAGTAAATTATTATCTAGTTTAGATTGATGAATTGTAGTCGGCAATGCAGTGGATGGTGTTAACTGAAAAAGATTAACTGTCTCATATAAACTACGATGTAAAAGAGGATGAGCCGCAGGATCTGAGTTGAAATCACCACAGAGAACAAGGGAGTTCTATAGACCAGTCACGTGAGTTAAGAAAAAACTTGATAACTTGTCATAATAAAAATTTTCGGCGCCTGGTGTTCTGTAACAACAGCCAAGAAAAACTGTTGAGGAACGAAGAGTAAGTTTTAGTAATATACATTCTAATTCAGAACAAAATGCTACAATTGAACATGAAATAGAAACAGGTATATAAGCAGCTAAACCTCCTTTAGGGTTGTAATCACCTATCCTAACTCTGTTAAGCCTTACAACAGTAAAACCCAGAATACTAATCTCACTATCATCAATATCGTCAGTAAGAAAAGTCTCTTGGAGACTCACAACAGAAGAAAGATTTTTTGACAAACAGAGTTTTAAACTATCGAGGTTTCCTCGTAGCCCTTCAATATTGTGACAGATGATATTAAAAGGTAAAATACTTGAGACAGGAGAACTAGAAGATGAGGAACAGCTACTTACATCATCGTTAAAAACACTGATTTAAATACTTATTCATCGCGCTAGTCAATTCCTTTATCCGAGCCGAATTTAAATGAATACCATCACGTAAAAGCATTTTATCAGTATAACGGACTTTAATCACATCAGTATAATCATCAGCCAACAACGAAAGCCGTGCGTTAAATTCATCCGTATCAGCTTTAACTTGATCAATTGTTGGCTTTAGACCGCTAACACGTATGTGGCAATGTTGTTAATGCTAATTTAATATTGGGATAAGCGAGTTTAAATTCTCGAATTAAGTTTGCTGTTTTCTCAATAGCCACATCCGGAGTATCATATTTCATGTTGACAATGCCAATACTCATGATAAAACCTTTCGATTTATCAAAATGTTTCCATTTTACAAGTTCTGTCATCTGTTCAATTGTGCATGATGGTTTTGTACGAACTTGAACTTTAAACAATTTACCATCTAATGTAGACTCACCCTGTTCAAGATCGCGAGTGATACTCGTACCAGTAATAGTAATAGAAATCGATGGAGGACGTATGTCTCCATTATTGTTTAATGTTTTCGGTGTTGATGACAATTTTGAATTTATATCAAGTGGCACTGAAATACTTGAATTAATAGGAGAATGTAATGAATCTGTTGATAAAACATTTGCATTTAATCGAATTGGACTTGATAGCTGGATTAAATTTGTCGATGAGCTTTCTTTTGGGTGTGATATAGCAGATGGTTGAACTACAGACGGATTTACCAAATTTTGATGATACATACACATGGTTTTAATTAACAAATCATGTTGATCAACTAGATTTTTCAACCAAAAATTTGACTTGACCAACTGGTTAATACTGCTATCTGTTGTTCGCACGCTGGAATCTAATGAATCATCAGAATTAATACTTTCCGAAAATAAATTGATAAGCCAAATCATCGCTCGTCAAAGATTTCAACTCAACACCTGGTTTATTAATCGAATTTAGGTAAGTTGAGATAACCGGCTGGGATTTCGACATAATAGAGAACGATCAAACAAATGTTATATGTAGCCGAATAACCAATAAAAATCGTTTAGGCAATATATGGAACGGACGTCAATAATTTTAAAATTAAATAAAATTCGGTGAAAATGCTTCAGACACGCCGCAGACTATGTCAGAAAGAAAGAGCAGAAAAAACTGGACACTCTTAGTGTCAAAAGAGTAAACAGAAGTACTATTTAATAGACTTCAGAGTCAAATATCAAACCGGCGAGGTGGACAATCTCTGGAACACGTCCGTTCACGATGATTATTATCTATTAATTGACCAAAGGTGGGAAGGGGCTTCAAATTTTCCGAAAAATTGAAAATGTTTTTTCTAAGGTGCCATATACCTCATTCGACGCAGAATTTCACGCTGATGCTGAATATGTAACTCTTGTTCAAAAATATCAAGCGGAAGATTTTGACCCTTATAAGCCCCCGTCCTTTCGACAATATTGTGTGATTTTATTATATTCTTTTATTTTATTTTAAGGTTCGAACTTTTGTTTTAACTTGAGTAATGCTTAAAAATACACCAAAAATACACCAAATACACGCATTTTTTCACGGTGATTACAAATCCGGATCCAAACAAATAAAATCGAAATCTTCGGGGTAAAAGTTTAAGTTTTTAAATTTTAAATTTAATTTCTCGACCTAGATATTTTTCCAAAATTTCTGAAAACTATACCATCGGATACAGAATCAAATTCTCTACCAAAGGGCTTATTTGTTTTGATGTTTAGATGTCAAATTTTTGGTTTCTTTTTGAAAAAAAGGTTTTGCCGCTTATTTTGTCAGCAGTTTTATGCCCATTTAATTAATCTAACGTTGAAAATTTATTTTTGGCTGTATGGGATGAAGCGCACCTTCAACTATCTATCTATGTGGAAATCAGAGCTTGCAAGTAGTTTGTGACAGAAAATATTGTAATATAAATCTCCAAGTTGATGTTGGTGTGAATAATTGGGCAATAGATCGGTTACAGAGTACAATTGAGCATTATTAATTGTTCGTTTATCTTTTGTGAGACATCAATATGTATGATGTATATCATGATAATTTATTTTTCATATGGCGAAGCAGATGATTTTCGATGAGATAAGACTGTACATATTTGAAATCAAATGAATCACTGTCCGTACACCATAGCCAGTCATCTGTCTGTTTAAGAGTTAACTCAAGTAAGCAAAAGACGGGTGAAATGACTGGTCTTTTTTCCTAGTCCAGACGACCGACTAGTCTTTACGACAAAAACCCCCTTGTCCTGATTAGTCCGAAATTTTAACCGTTAATTAAAAGAAAACCGTCCGTAGCTGTGTCGCTGACTAGTCTGCCTAGACATATACTGACGACGTCTGAACTAGTTTAAATGCAAGAAAGAGAGAAATATGTTAGAAGCGAACATGTGACACTTTGTTTTACATATCTGTGATTTATCAACTGAGCCATTGCGCCATCAGGTTATGCTGGTTTTTAGTATACGTGAGGGATATTTCGCTGAAGCTTTGTAAGAATTTAGGTCTTCGTTGCAACGTTATCATAACTTCCGAATACATAGTTGAGCAAAAACACCTTTTAAAAAGTTTAGTCCATGGTTGCATGTTTGAGACAGGCGGGAAGCTTTCGAAAAAATTGTTTGCTCAAAAATCCTTGTAATACGCATCGTTCAGTTCGGTTTTCAGGCGGATTTCAAATATCACTCGCTTCTGCTTCAAACTCACATCTTTCTGGTGGAATTAGCACAATTTTTCTTGAAAGACTAATCAGAGCGTGCTTGTTGACGGACACAATCGTATTTGCTCAGAACAATGTATCAGACGTCCGTCCGGTCTGGGCGTCAGTTTCTTTGCGCAGACGGTGTAATGGTTCCAACTAAGACTACGGAATTATTCGTGTCATCTTTTCTCTTCTTTGGACTGGTATAGATGGGTACAGCGGACAAAACAGACTGGTCATGACGGGTCGAACAGACACTCCAGACTAGTCTCGACGGGTTATACGGACATATGTTAAAAAGTGGACTAGTCATAACGAGCGAAAGGGACGTTCCAGACTAGTCCTGAAGGGATATACGGACATTTCGGACTAGCCATGACGGCCGTCTTCATTAACTTTTTCCTTATCTGGGAATCCACTAGTCAATTAAAAGAAGGTTAACATATATATAGAAGAAACGAATTTTTCTTCTTGTCGGTGCCAATCTAACGGAGAAGAATGGGCCTCTCAGTATTTGGCTTATAACTTGGTTTCGACTCAAGTCTCTTATTTGCAAATCGTGTTTTATTCGCCACTTCCATAATGAACCAAGATTTTTCTCAGGCAACTTTAAACTAACTTCAGAATGATTAAACAGAAGACGTGATCGACGTGTGTAAAGGATGATTCTTTCGAGCGAGAGCATGCCAGACTTTACATCGACTTTATCCGAATTGTTCGAGAGTAACAGGACTAGTACAACTTGGGCTCCTGATGGCGAATATCACGTTTAAAAGATTCTGAAACAACGGCACGGTGACCTCCTAGACCTGTGAAGATCTCATTTTCCAACAGAATAGACCTTTTTTGCGCATTTTCATCATTTTTTAGTGAAACACTTTCATGAACTGGTACCGTCAGATTAGATTCTATATGTGTAGAGCTACGAAATCACTAACGGACACAAAGTTCCAAAATGTTAAGTACGCTCTCAGGGAAATTTTAAAAGAATCGTTTTTTCCGAAAAGTAGACCGTTTTTCCAAATCATATTTTCCCCATAAGGTCATATCAACACATGATCGCAAGATGTGCATTCGACGCGCCTTTTCAATCTCTATTCGATGAAGTGGCTTTCACTGAGATTAGATTGTAACTTCGAGATTGCAGCTATGGCCAGAAGGCTAGCCTGACAAAAGGTTCTTTCGCTCAATTACTTCAACTTTCCATGCACACTCACTAACTGTGTACTAGCTTTCCCGAAACATGAGGACTAGCTATAGACGGACGCTGTATAGTACGCCACAACGTCGTAAATATGCTGTCAGAAGGGTGATCCAAGGCCAAGGGGAAACAACTGATTTTGGTATTTTACCGATTTCTTTTGATTTGTTGGGGATATCAAGTAAAGAGACTGTGATAAATAGTGCCTATAAGTATTGTCCTATATGTTTTTTATTTCTTTGTGCAGAAAAATGACAATAACAAGCAGCAAACACAGCAAACGATTTTAGAAAACTCGAAACGCATACAGAAGAATATCATAAATAAGAGCTGACGATAAAGAGATTTGAGAAAATATAAAGAGTTGTTTAAAAAATTAAAAATTTTCCAGCTATATTGTAAAAACATTGAAGAAATGTTGGCTAGGAGGCTAGAATTATTCGGTTTTCTAAACATGACTAGCTTGGTTTAAGCTTTAACCTTGAACCAGAACGAAATCGAGAATATAAATTTCCATTACATCATTGTGAAAGTTAAACTACCAAAAACAATCCTTGGAAAGAATTTAATTTTCGTGTAGACTTGCATTAGAAAGCCAAAGAATGACTTGTATGGATTAGAAGTTGTTGAACAACTTTTCTACGATATATATCGACAAACAAGCGCCCCTTTAAATAGAAACCGTTGCATCCACATGAAAAAAGACATCAAAAGAAGTAAATAAACTAGAGAATTCAAAAGCATACATCAAACAGATAGAAGTCTCTGCATATATTTATTTGAGAAAGACATGCAAGATACCTTAGAATAAGAAAGATAATGCGATAGGAAAGCATGATGTAATGTAGATACTCGATAAACTAGTGAAAAAAAATCATTTTTCATAAAAAAATGAGGGATATCCTTTATATCCTAAAGCAAGGTTAGGATGAAAAGATGCAGATGTCAGACAGGAGAAAGTAAATCTTTTGATTCAAAACAAAATCGTGAAGGTGCTGAAGCTGAATGATATATCACGCCGAATTCAATCAGGAAAAGTTCTGAAAAGTGATCGAAAACCACACTTCTTGACAATGCAAACACTCTTTGTGTATCGAATCATATCTATGAAACTAATTAATCTAACGTTGATCAAAACTTTTCCCTTGTCAAACATCGGTTAGTTTTTGTACGCAGAAATTCTTAGATTTGAAAAACCTCTCTTGATTAAAATTTATTGTTTTCGCTAATTCAATACCTAGCTAATGAGCTATTATTAATGGGGTTCCGGAATCTGGCCAAATAAGACTTTCGCCAATAGGATATTCGCCAATGGCGCCAATATACCCCCTGGAATTTCGCCGATTGGCGAATGTCCACTGTACTTTCGCCATTTTGACCGTGAATTAGACGTGGATTAGAAAAGTTCTTAGTATTTAGTTTTCTATTTTTTGTCTTACTTCTGTTCACATGTGTGTGCGCGTGATCTTTTAGTATTATACTGACTGTGGTACACGTTTTCGTCTCTCTATTTTCTTTTTCTTTTTCGTCTATTTTATTCAGGTGCATCAGGTGCATCGTCAGATGAACATTAGGTTACGCTTTACTTATATTTTCTTCATATTAATCTCGCTTTTTTCTCATTAAAAACATGGCTCGCTCATATGCGAATATATCCTAAGTGTAAGCTATGGTATATATATTCTAACAACATTAGCTTCACTCCTCACATGTATCCTATGTTAATATTATTTCGTGACAGCTGACGAAAGTCCACTGTACTTTCGCCAATATACCTCCTGTACTTTCGCCAATGCACCCCCTGCACTTTCGCCAATTGGCGAATGTCCACTGTACTTTCGCCAATACACCCCCTGCACTTTCGCCATTGGCGAATGTCCTGTTGGCGAAAGTCTTATTGGCGAAGTTCCGGTTACCCTTATTAACACGGTTCAGATCGTGTCCACATAATGCATTGGTAACGATCAACGCATTAGTTGAAAACGATTCCATTTCTTACTCGATTTCAATGATATCGTGGAGGCTGTTTTTATGTGCAAAAATTACATTAAGAACATTTAAACACTATCATTATGCAGCAATGATAGTGGAATTTCGCAGTTCTCCATCAACGATCTCAATTATTGAGATTATTATGATGTGTATTACGACTTTTTTCTTTAGGTTAAATCGTAATTAAACCATCTTTCTCTTAGTTAGAAATAATAAATCGATGATATTTTCGAGATATCTTACCATGAGAAAACTAGCTATTTCAAGTCATTTTCTCTAATTTCGACTACTTCACAAGCAGTCTTGTGCCGCATCTAGGAGAACAAACTTCAAAAAATTATTCTTTTGTGTCTTCGCATCAGCATTGTATTGGCAAACAAAAAGACGAAGCGAGAATGTCAATGATCGTTCTGTGAAAGATATTGCGTTTCACGGACATATTGTATTTCAAAATTGTGTGGTTGTTTTTATGTTCTTCTTTCGACTTGTCGGACTAGTTATTATTGCTCTTATGTTTTGTTTTAAATATTTTCTCTCAATGAGTGTTGAATGAAATAAACGCTTAACTCCATAATTGAGTAATTTCAATAGTTCATGTCTATATGTTGTCGATGACAAAGTATTTATATAAAAACCCAAAATAAAACCAAAAAATGCTAACACGCTAAATGTTTTTGTTAATAGCGTCGTTGTTGAATTTTGTGTGCCTGGTATGGAAGTATAAAGTGATATGAATGTTAGTGGCGATGTTACTACAATGTATATGAAACATTTATAGAGCATTAAGTATATCATTTGACGATCTCGGCGACGATGAAGACGAGCATTGACATCCATTAGAGATTGCACCTGATGACGTTGATGTCGAACATTGTTTATTGTTAGCAAACCAAATACAATCAATAAGAGTGGCGTTATAATAGCTAACAGAATTGTATACAATACATTATGGAATAGACTAATTTGGTTATTGAAAACAAGACATACCGTCGTCGTACTTGTTCTGTATATATCAATATAAATAAGTAAATAAATAAATAGAATGAAAAAACTCAAAAGTGTTAATGAAATTGTGTATTTTGTTATTTTTACTTGACACAGTTGTCTATATCGTGCACTAGATGAACTCGATAGATATCGATCTAGACAACTCCAAATGATAAACATTGCTGATAGCTGCCTCAGCACGTATACAATATAAATATAAAATTTGCAAAATCCAGTCGATGTCACTGTCAGATCAATTTGAAAACTTTCAATAAGAAATCGTATTGGCAAACCAATCGATAAATATATTAAATTTGCTATTGAATGTGCCAGAAAGTACATAGAGCATGAATAAATTCTCAGACTTTTAGTCGTAAAAATTAAAATATTCAAAATATTACCAATTAAACCAAAGAGAAATATGAATGGTACTAAATAACGATATAACTGAATATTGATAAAGGCAAGATCAACAGTCATTTTAACTAGAAAAGTAAAATATTTGTTTGGATAAATAAAACTGTTCAGGATATCGGAGTTTCATTAAAAGAACTTTCATTAAAAGCAAGTTCATTGAAATTTTCATTGAAAATCTTGTCCCATCAAAAAGTTCAGCTCACGGTCATTTTGTTGAAGACATTTTAATTTTTAACGAAAAGTTCCGGTACTTTTATTTAAAAAACGTTTTTAACGAACGTTTTGTTAATGAAAGTCATCCGATGCAACTGTTCCACTAGCATAATTCAAGATTATTGTGAATTAAGGAAAAGATATTTCTTTTCTTTTCTTCAATTTTGTCATCATTTATTAATCAAATGTGAAGTCATTAGACGTGATCAACAGAAAGAAGATAGAATAAAAAATGTTCTCAGTGCTGTTTTCATTTGAGTACATTTAATATTTTACATTATGCAGTAATTATTTTGAAATTTATCAACGATGAGGCATTATAGATTAAGAATGTCACACTTCGACACTTGCTCTTCGAAGTAAAGCTGAGTCTGCTGAAAAACAATAAACCTTTTTGAACTTCTATAGTGCATATGTTTTCTTTCAAATAGAAGAACTAAAAGCTTATTACTTACAAATGCTCTAATCTCTTTCAGTTTAAAGAAAAATTTGATAAATCATCAGTTTTCTGGCAAGAATTTGACAAATTATTAGAATTACATTATTTCTTTCTGCTACATGTAATTTCAAAACAGAACTGTGCATTTCTGGTGCAATTTTCCTTGGTTGAGACGACAGTTGCCCTTTCATCATTCTCGATAAGATCTTAAAAGTTTGCCTACGAGAAAGACGCGTGTTTCACCAAACTAAGTTGCGATGTTCGCGTACAAGTTATCTGCGTATGTAAAGGAATACGAAAAGTTTCGGTAAAAAAACACAGAAAACTGAATTTTTCTTTTTAGGTATATCGAATTATTCATACACATGAAGACAGTCGAATTTTTTCACGAGTAACTGTATTGAATTAACACCCATTGATGGAATTGAGTGTTAAATACGATTTGTATTTCACTTTAGTTTTAATGTGTGCCCCCGTCTCGATACCGACCGTTTTGTTTTATTTTGACTGCGTAGATTAATTGACCAGAGAATTTCTCACTGGTCAACAGTGGAATTCGATGTATTTAGATAGAGTTTCAGAATGATGCGAATTAATTTTATCCTTAATTTCTTTTAATTGTGTAATATGGCTGATTCGACGCTCCTTCTTCAGTCTGCTGTCTTCTCTGAAAGTTATTTCGTCCAAAATGAATTTTCAAAAAACTTTTGCACTAGTGGCCTTGTCCAAGCATGACACTGTGACACTTTTGACACAGTAATGTGAGCTTTTCTCAAAAAGTATAAGAACTAGAAACTTCGTTCTTGCACGATTCGACGCAGCTCGCCATACTCTACTTTTGGCATAAAACTAAAGGTATGTGGTTAAAGAGGCGAATTTTTAAAACCGTTTTTCAGCGCGTGACGCCGTGACAAAAAAAGGCCCTAAATTCAAAATGCTTCTCATTAAAAGCTAATTTGCTGCGAATTTAGAAGAACTAATAAAAAGCGCCTCGATCAAAATTTGTAGAGGAGTATAGCTATATCTGATTTTACTTAACAGGAAAAGGAAGTACGACACACTTATATCAAAACTCTGAATAATTATAATAATGCGATACGAACAAAGTCAATGTAAACTCTGACACATTTCCAAAAGAATCCTCCGGCTGATTCTTAATGTCATTATAGAATCACAAAGCAATATTTAATAAATGTAAATTCCATTAACACAGTTGTTGGTACACATTTTGAATTCTTATTAAATATGTGCTGAAGATAGGTATTTTAATTACAGTGTTATTCAGAAAATTCAGACTTACATCCTTCCCCTTAATTTGATTTGGAAAAAGGGTTCTCATTATGAGTGCATTTTTTCCCTATTCAAGCATGATGCTTAGTGGCTTCCTCTTTTTTATTGCTTTTTCTGTTGTTTGATTTGAATCTCTTATCACATCGAATTCAAATAAACATTAATTAAACTTCTACATATAATCTCTTCACTTTAAGAGCGAAAAACAAAGTGCTAGTCTAGAACAAATTTAAAATGAATAATAATACAACAACATCGATTAATGCCGCTTTTTTGTTACCACCATTTGACAGTATTTCAGCGTTAACACCCTCCATGTATCGCTACGAATTCTACTTTCTCTTTCTAACTGAGTTCTTTGGCAATATAAACAGTTTATTAATGTTCAGCACACGGAAGGTAGGTTCAGAGTTTTGATATAAGTGTGTCATACTTCCTTTTCCTGTTAAGGTTAAGTAAAATCAGATATAGCTACATTCAAAACACATAACTTACTTTTTTTCTCTTTCTGTTGTTCCTACTCTACTGTACAAGAATTTAGTCCATATTGCAACTTAACTAATCACTTGTTCGCTTTAGCACGATATAGGAGATAGATTCTATTAAACCGAACAATTACGACTTTCCACCAGTTCAGAAGAGGTGACGAACATTGGGAGATCATCTTTTTTGATTGACGTTCAATATTCCGTCGCGAATTGTACTTACGTGATACGAGTCTTAGTTCTAACTGCACGGCAATCTAAGATTAAAACAATAGAAATTGCCACTAACTAAAATCATCCTTTGTTCGATCTTCCAAATCTTATCTAGAAATAAAGAGCATGTTGTTTCTTTGCTACCATTATCGCCTAAAGTGTGTTAAAAAGATTTTCCACTTGGATAGCCTTTGACAGTAAATAAAATAATAATGGCGTCGGCGACAGCTCAAGTTTAAGGTTTAAACGTAAAAGTATTAAAAACTGTTATGATTCCTAGTTTATTGAAAGTCACATTTTTCATCATTTATATTTCTCTTCTGTTGCAAATGAAAAGTAATTGAAAGAACTGTTGGCTTCATCAGTTTTTCTGTTTAGTTTTCTCTTCATTTTAACAAACACTGACGATGTTTGCTCAATGCGTGTGTTTAAAAAGAAATCGGATGGTATTTGCTTTGAATTCAACTAAATATCGTTGGAATGTTCAGTCTTGTTCAACTTTCAGTAGGTTATGCATATCACAAGGACGAAAATGATTTCGAATCAGTTTTCGTGTTAAATACCATAGAATCAAATAAGTTTCACCTCATCTGGATATTTTTCATTTGAAGGGAGCGGACTTGGAGGGAGCAGTGGATGGAATGAGCTTAGCGACAGCTTATTTTTGATCGAAATATCTTCAGTAAGCTTCGCAATAGTCACGTTTTTTGTTTCATAATTGAGCCTCAATTATGAAACCGAAACTTTTCATAGCAAATCGAACGAGTTTTGATTATCGGATTGCCAGAACTTTTTCGAATTGTCTTGAGAGTGTGTTTCCTAATACCAATGCCTAAATATTTTCATTTCTATAAAGCATACACCAGCACCGTCTCTTAATAACCGAAATGGAGAGGACCAATCCTCGAATGAATTGGATCAGAAAAAAAGGTGTAGGTCAGATCAGGTATGGATTGCTTGCTGAATTTCTTGTCGCAGAAAACGAACGCTTTCCGTGGTATATACATGATATTGTGTCGAGTTTTCAACCACATCGAGAAAACTGTTTCAGTTTCCCGACCGAGAGCGAGAGACAAAATGAAAATAATCTGTGTTTTTTCTTTGTACAGCTGCACAAACTCATGAAATGAGAATCAGAACAATTTTTAGCATAAGAAGATTATAATTTACTTTCTTTCTCTAAAGATAATCGGCATCAATTGTTAATACGATCCTTTAAAATCAAGGAAAAATTAAAATGATAAGTAACGATTCTTTAAAAAATAATGAGAAAGGCTTCTCTTATTTACATCAGCTTCTACTAAAAAATATGCCTGATACGAGATAAATTAATCGAAGCAACACATTACGAGTATTACGATGTTAAGTGTTCGATCCATGTGTTATAATACTAAACATTCTCTCGTCAGATTCAGCATAATGTGACCAAGTTCTGTCTAAATCTAGATATTCGTTATTAAAAAATGTTAAAATGAGAATAAATTCATATTGTTGACAATTACGCCAACATGTTTCAAGAACCTTAGCACAAGTTTCAGAGCCATTCATTTCAGTAAATAAATCTTTATCTAAATCGATTTTAAATTTTCAGCAATTTCATATGAAAAACAGGCTGGTCTACCATTTCGTCTAAGTTTAATTGAATTACATTAGAGAAAAATGGTTGTGTATTTTCAATGAGATAATAAGTAATAATGACATTTCCATTAACTCCATAAAGTATAGAGCTCTAGTGTTGCTAATTCGGCGTTGCTATTATATAGTGAACACAAGGCCTGCAATATAGATAGAAAACATCATGATATAGATAGAAAACAGCATCATATAGATAGAAAACAGCATAACTATCATAACAAAGTAATTGCTTCCCGAAAAATTCTCGGTCACCAACTTCTAAGCGTAAACTTTGTTCTCTGAAACAGAATGATTAGAAATTCTGAGCAGACAAACCGTATCATAGAACCGATCTTTCAAAGAAATAAAAGAGTGACCATCTTTAACTAGGTATGCACCAGTTGCAGTTTTTTACCAGTTAACTGTAACTGTGAAAACTGTAACTGTCATAACTGTAACCGCCCATAACTGTAGACAAATATTCTAGAGTGAATTAGTCTTCTACGATTTGCATACATTTTAAGGATGTCTCTGTTCTTAAAATGTCTCCAAATCGTAGAAGACTAATTCACTCTAGAATATTTGTCTACAGTTATGAGCAGTTACAGTTTTGACAGTTACAGTTACGACAGTTACAGTTATAACAGTTACACAGTTATGACAGTTGCAGTTTTACAGTTAACTGTAACTGGTGCATGCCTATCTTTAACATAAACATTCATGTTTGTATCTTTTTTCCATAGTGCTTCGAACTTAAGTCAACACAACTAGCTAACATTTGTAAATTGACATTGATAATCTGTTCAATAATTAAACTTAAATTAAAAAGCGTTATCATTGTTCTTATGTATACGTTAGATGGTAAAACTTCGAATACCATCTTAGTATAGACGAAATAATCTTTTCGTGAGTATTCATACTCGAAATATTTTAGAGTAAAAATTGTACAAATATAATAATAGATCTAATGCATGACCCATGGATTTAATTTGGGTTATTCTGTTCCTTAAGTGTAAAAGTGTTTTGATGGATTTATTTAACGCAAAACCAAACGTTTCGTTCTGAAATTGTTTTTCTAATAAATAATTTTCATCGCAAGGTGCTAGTTTATATAATATTTGTTTAACTAAATAACAATACCCTCTATCTCAAACGAAATTTCTTCATATTTTAATCCAATCTACAATCGTAAAAATTTTAAATTATCAATTAGTTGAATAAAGCCCAAACGATAATTATCAGACCTTTCACTTTGAGTACTAATAATTTCATTTTCACTCTTTAAACTGTTGCTGCTGCTATCTTTGAAAAAAACATGAGGGATAATCAATTTTTTCTTGTTTTTTAGGCAACTTGTTCGTAAATCTTCTCGCATTATTAGTCAAAGATGTCGTTAAATTAGACATAACACCATAAACAGCAGACACATTACTAGCAGATTTAAAGTAAAGTCTCACAAAACTATACTTATATATTAAATGAACTTTTCTTGTGCTATTGAGCAGAAAAATCGAACAGAGACATTCTATGACAAAACTTAGGAAATACCGCCATACCAAAACAGGCTTTTCTCATTTTTGAATATAGTGCATCTCTGTCGCATTGCGCACTTGAATCAACGTAAAATTTGTTCAGATTCATATTCTTAAAGATCGAACATTGTTGCACATCTAGGCTATTTAGTTGTACTCGATACTTCTTGCGTTTTTGCATGAGTTCAAACGCCTTAAAAGCATAATTTTATTCTTTTAATACTTTCAAACGCCTTGAGAATTAAGGCGTTCATTTTTGGTATACTTAATAAAGCATTTGAACGAGTTGAATATGTGAAAACGCATTATAAAATTGAAAAGAAATAAACGCTCCTAAATGCATTAACTTTTGAGACATACGAAGGCGTTAAAATTTTGTTCATGCATTTAGTGTACTCAAACTTATTAAAGGTACCAAACGTCGATTTAACGCATTCAAAGGAAAATTTTCTTACTAAAAGGTCTTTTTTATAGCACGATGTTCCACTTGCTTTATGATCTTTTCACGAGATGATCCTTTCTAAGGGAATTGTTTTATTAAATAGCATTCATCATTAAAAACAGTCTGGTTATTTTTAAACGGATATTCGTTATGTACTTTCTATGACTGTTAGGAAGCGGAAGAAAATGTCAAGTTTGCTGTCCTTCTCATAATAAGTATTTCAATAATATGATCAGGTGTCAAATACATGAAGTCGCCATTTGAAACTCTGCCGATGAATAAATTCGAAATATTTAGAACTTTGTCGTCAACAGGCACACCAGTTTTCGTCGCCACACGCAGAGGTAACATTCGTAAATAAGTTTTGCCGCGTAGTTGAAATATGTCGGTAAGTGTGACTGCGCGAATATCATGACCGTATTTGAATAAAATATACGAATCGGCGATGTTCTGTGTATCTTTGGACGATTTTGTTGTAAACCGAATATCGTTGATATATACGGATGAGAAATAAGAAATAGATACCTCCCCATTTGCATCAAAGGTATTTCTTATTATCGCATCCACTTTTAAATTGGCTTTAATGGCTTTTGAGCAATTGTTTCAATGGTCTGTTAACTAAGGCAAAACAATTACTCGTGTAAAGACGTGTGGTGTCACGTCAGTAATACTCAGTTCAGAAAATACGCATACGAATAAGAGCTAGAAAGGGAAGATGCAGTGTCATTTGGTGGTAACTAACTAAACATGTGTGGTAGTATTTAAAAATAGTAGATAAAATGGAGACTGACTAGCGTACAATTGGAGAATCAGCAAGTTCAATTTCCAATGAAAGAAAAGGTGTCCATGTGTCTCTCACTGTGAATTTGACCAAGTAAGTACACAAACATAGATACGAATCGAACTCGTACCAAAAGAGATAAAAATGAACACGTTTTGTGCAATATCGGTACTTTTGATAAATGTATTGAAATATCGCAGAAATGCTTTCACTACAAACCAGGCACAGACTCAAAGTAAAATATTGCTGAATCAAAGTGTTGATCTGCAAAAGTAGCTGTCTCGGATCTTTGGTTAACAATAATTCGAATAGTGCAATGTTAGATTTCCCGGGTGAACTAAGATCTTTTTCACCTAACGTTTATTTATTATAGTTTCACATTCACCAATTGTTGATACACTTAATAAACTATTTATGTTTTTTTCATCAAATTGTAATTCTTTTAAATGTTGAATAGCTAAATGAAATTGTTTAAAATGTTTATAATAAATCTACCTATTCAATTATACAATCGTTGAAGATCAACATGATAATGAGAATAAATATTTTTACTTATGATTAATGAACGATGAAAATATTCAAGTGCTATTGTATACTTTGTTATTTTTTCATAAATTTTACCTATATGATAATTTAAACTAATAATTTCATCAAAATTTTCAGAATGTAATTCCATAAATATTTCTAATGATTGTTGAAAATGTTTTAATGCAGAGAAAAAATCAATTTTTAAATAATGAATTTGACCAATATTTGAATGAATAATAGCTGGTCGTTTAAAATTATTTTCATTATCAAATAATTTTAATGCAAATTTATACGATTCAAGTGCTAGATCATAATTATCTTGAGCAAAATGTATTTGTGCTAACGACATTAATTTAAATGGTAATATCCATGATCCTTGATATAAATTGGTTTGCATATTAAATTCAGAGACACTATATTTTAAACCTAAATCAAATTCCTGATTACTATTGTAAGCATCCGATTTATACGCTAAAATTCCATAACGTTCATTATCATTTAATGTTGTTTGATTTAATAAATTTTCAAAATATTTAATTGTTTTTGAAAATTGTCCCATTTTTATTAAAACTATATCAAAAGGAAATATTTGGTAATGATAAAAAATGATCCTTTTCTATTTTTTGATGATGTATTTTAAAATGATCAT
>CAJNOQ010001128.1:0-35486 GCA_905250885.1 Didymodactylos carnosus | reverse complement strand
GTGGGAACTCTCCCCCCCCCTCCTTCGGTCTCGCCGACCCCCTCTTGACCTTTCCCTGGACCCAAGGGTGTGCCATGCAAATTTTGGCTGCTTTAGCTCTTACAGGGACTGAATGCATAGAGAACAACATACAAACAAACTTTCTTCTTTATATATATAGATACGATTTCAGCTTTTCATAACATAGTGCGAAACTGTTTCTCATCGATTTTGTTTTCCAAAATATGAGTGTTTTTCGTTCTTCTTTCTAAGGAATTATTTCAAGAAAATGAGTATTGTACAAGGTAAGTGCACAGCAGTTTCCGAGAGAGGGAGAGAGTAAATTAAGTGAAATAAATCATGTCAATTTTTCCTTAGTCACAGAGCTGAACTATATCCTTCTTGGGTCATATTACGGAGTCTCTTTATGGGTCATTTTCCTAAAATAATGCATAAAATCTAAGATATCTCCTTCTGTATAGATTCAGTTAAACACAGTGATTATGCAGGATCTCAAAATAAAAAAGCATAGAAGTAAGAAAAGGCTTGCTTTTTATATTTGCTGCTGCAGATGTATTCAACTGCACAATAAAGCATATACCAAGCCGATCAACAAAAATATTTAAACTTCGAACCATCAAGAAATGAACAACCAGGTGAAAAGTCGATTTATTTACAAAGAAGAAATAGAAACCATTTTGATGTTGTTTTATCAGCTTAACAAAAAAATAGCTGTTTTCTGCATTACTTCTTCATCCTTTCTAGAGTACTGAACACTTTCGCACCTAATTCCTATATTTTCTCACATAAAACAGATTTTTATTTAGACAAAAATTTTTTTGGAGGGTGTAAGAAAAACATTTTCGCTGTGCGACCAAAAATAACGAAAAAAAGTTTTGATTTCCACTGGAAGGAAAGGACAAATTTTTATTTTTGGGGAGATGTACACCCTCGGCAATTTATGGCCCTGCCGCCGCCTCCAGTCAGAAAACTCTTATTACACGCCGCCGCTGCTTTTCCGACCGGTGCACAGATCTAGTCACAAATATGAATCATTGATAATGCTTAATCTTCACATATTCTAAAATAGTTAATAATTATAATAATGATAAAATATGGGAGAATGAGATTGATAATCCAGCATATTGTCCAGATTTTCTAACAAATGGGGGAAATTTATGGGCACAGCCCCAATTTGGAGTAATTTATTATCGGGAGATTTATCACGATATGGTTATAAAAATTTGCCAAATTATATCCATTGTGGCTGTCTTATCAAACGAACAACTGGTATTTCGGAATCAAGAATGAATTATGTTAAAAATGTATCGTTGAACAAGAAAGCGTATACTCGGTTGGATCCAGTTGTGGTTGTTCTTGCGGTAAAATAGTGCTATTGGAGATCAGTACTGCTAATTATCATGTGAAACAAAAAATGAAACAGAAGAAACAAGCTAGAAAACGAAGTTATAAGCAGGCAGAAGAACAGTGAGTACGCAGCATAAGAACAAAAAAGTCGACATGAAGTATCTATTCTCAAAAGCCATTCAAAGTATTAATTTCAACAATTGTTGATACTGATGATAATAATTTCTCCTTATAAGGTATTTTACCAAAAGCTTTACTCTGAGCAGTGACGGACCTAGAAACAATTTTCGGTGCTGGTGAATTTGTACAAAAGAGCAACACAATCGATGAAAAGTTCTATGCGCCCTGCACGTAGCACAAGAAGGAGAGTATAACAGTAAGAAATCAAAAATTTTGTTGCTAGCGGCCGCTAGCACCGTAAATCCGCCACTGACTCTGAGCTAGGAAATCTCCCTTCTATCTTGCTTTTAGATAATGTTCCATTACAATTAAGAACACAGATAAAATTGAAACCAATGCCGATGTCTAATTTCTAGTCAAATTATTCGTTAAATGCATGTTTACAATTATTGTTATTATGTACGGAATTAATGATTGAAATTCTAACCAGGGATAAAGATAAATTAAAAGAAATTAACGCAGTGATTATCAAGGATACGATTCAATTTATAAATCAAATGTTGAATCAACTGTAACACGAAATGTAATTGAGCCTTATATGTTTAATCTTAAGAAACCATCAGGAGTACCTGAACTGAAAAACATTGGAAAAGCATGAAGTGCATTTGATTATCTTCTTCATATTGGTATTCTTACAACAGAAGTATTTGTCGGTATTAATATTATACTTCGAGAAAGTCAAATATGTTCCAACTGCCAAATGAAAAAAGAAGTATTTGTTCATTCTCAATTTTTATCGGTATGAATTTGACTGATGGTCAAAGTATTTACTTGGTAATTAATAAATGGTTCTCATCACAAGAACATCGAACATGTTAAGTATGTAATCTCGGTGGAGAAACAGAAAAGAATTTGAAAAGTACTCATCTTGTTCACTTATCAAACCATTTACTTGTGAGTATTCCCCTCGAACAGGATAAATTTATCTTTAAATAATTCAATATTCTAGGTATATTTTGATGTAAATTTTATTGGTAGAAAAACGGTAGTATCGATCGACTCCATTCTTTCCGCTAGAAACAATAAATTTAAAAAAATATTTGACCGATACAACTGTTACTGTTGATCAATATTGTTCGTATGAGTTAGTTTCATTTATTGTAGTTGAAGGAAAACGTGAAAACTGTCGAGACTATGTTGTTTATTCAACATATGGTGATCAGTGGTATTCAGTAAATGATACAGTAATTAAGCCGATAGATTCTTTTGACGTTTTCAAGAAACAACCGTCAGTTGTACTCCAACTATATAACGAAAATCTAGTCAGGATGTTTTCGTCGAACTATTCGTCATATTCTCATTGACTTTAATTTGAAGGAAGAACAACGCCGTGAACATTACATCAAATAGTACGTCCATGACCTGCATTATGTTTTGATGATGGTATTAAAGAGATTATATCTGAAGGTGACAATTTCGATGTGTACAAAAAATGAATAACTCGGACCTTTGCAGTATCGTTTAAATGTGAAAAATATAACAGAATTGGATGTCAATTTCAAATGAGAAATTTTAAGTTAACCGTTAATTATGAGACGATCATGATAGATTTAAAACCACATGTTAATATTAATGATAATATTGTTGAGGATAAACTAATAACTCATCACCCTAGCTTTCATAAAATAAGTTCGTTTTTTAACTTTCTGCATGATACTATCAGTGAGATGTCTGATTTGTGAACAGACAGCCGCAACATCTCTTCAAAATTTATTTATTCAATTATGTAATAAACCAAAATATTTCGTTAAATTTACTCATTCCATTGATATTAATGAATTTGATACGATAAATATTGCCTATACAAAAACACGATCTTTTTTTTCAGTTAAATTACATTGCGTAATTGTTATTACTAGCGGATCACAAATTCATCTATTAAAACTGAAATGTAAAGATACGAAAATTTTCTCGTTCATCGAATTACCACCCGTTCAATTCTCAAACGTTCAAAATGCTGCTAAACATCTGATGTTAATTTATAAGAATTTCCATCCGCTATATTCTCGTATTTCTATGAATATCCAACGAGTTTTGAGACCTGTATCTCTACCCTTACCACTTGACGTAAAACAATTGTTAATGGAAAACTATCCACAAGAAAGAGAACATTTATTATTGGTGAACGTTATTATATTCGTAAAGATGACTTGTTAAATTGGTTAATGATTGACACAGATATGAATGATATTCTATTATATTCTCAGCTGTCCATTATATCAGAACAATCAGATAAAATATTGTTCAATTGCAAAACGGGATATGTACACACTAGACGAAAACATGAGGTTCCTAAAAAGAAGTTGCAAATCAGAGTGGCAACAGAAACAATATTCCACTTATTTTGAAAATTATGAAGTTATGCTTCTGTAGTTTTCAATTATTTTTATATGAGTAGAGAGAAACTTGAACTTATTAATTGGCCATGCCGAAGATTCGAAAAATCGCTTTTACTTGTCAAACTCTGTTGTGCATGTTCAACAACATAACAGCTACTTTTTTATAACGGCTAATGATTTTTCATGGCTAAATATTTTTGTCTGAAACAAGGAAAAAGGCCTTTATGTAAATTATTAAGTAATGTGACATTCTAGTATTTGTTTGAAACTACCATAAACCAACCCGTTTGTCTGACAATCAGACAAACAGACAGGTGTGTCTCTATGTGATTATTTATAAGGGGATTAAGCCAATAAAATTAATCATTATGACGAAATTAGATCAGATCAGAAAAAAATGAAGCGTAAATTTGAAAAAGCAAAGTGGTCTGTAATTGCAATAATTGCAACGCATTTACCATTATATTAGAAACGGTACTATTATGTGTTGAAAGATGCCCTAATAGGTTAAGCTACACTGCAATGAAAATGAATATTATCGTCCTTTACATAGAAGCTATGGCCTTATCTACACTACAAAAGTTAAAGGAGCATTAAGCAATTCTATTGGCTTAAACTAACTTTTACCCAATAGGATCACTTAAAGCTCCGTTAACTTTTGTAGTGTAGACGAGGCCTACACAAGTCGACAATCTTGAGATCATTTCTGACAGAATCTTGATTTCAGGTCAATCTTATCAGATTCTGATCCTATACAATCAATAATAAGATTCAGATTAGAATGACCTGATCTGGCTAGAGAACTCTGAATATACATTCTAAAAAGTCTTGATATCAGCTATAATATGTACTAAAAAAAGTCCCGCAAAAATGAGTTTCTTTGTTAATTTCAAGTGTATTGGTGAATACCCAACTGGCTTTTGATTGTACGAGCTATGGTCGTATGACTACACACCATCAGATTCTGACTGAAAATCTGAAAAAAATGGCTTTCTCAGGAAGAAAGTACTGAAATCAAGATTCCGTCAGAAATGATCTCAAGATTGTGGACTTGTGTATGAACTCAACTAACTTCGACTATATAGTGGTGACTATTTTTACTGACCGACTGACTTAACTGACCGAATTTGATTGGTCTATCCCATGGTTACACCAATCAAATTTGGTCAGTAAGGTCGGTCGGACAGTAAAAATAGTCACCACCGACTATATGCTTCTCGAATAATGCATATGGTTTGAAGTGCAGACAAAATTCGTCTCTTCGTCTGTAACAGCGTGCCAGTATACGTAGACATCAATCACGTTTCATGACTCGATTAAGCACCATCAGTACTATTATCTTCAATCTCAAACAATCCAGGTCGATCTAAACGCCATCTGCACGCGTCTGAACACTACGATCACCTTGAACATGTTCGAACAGCGTGTGACCGTGCGGCAAACATGTGAAATGTTTAGAACGCGTTTTGATTTAAAATGGCTTTAGAATGAAGTATGTCGATTAGCTGATAGTAGTGAGGAAAGCTAAATAATTTCTACTAGTTCATATGGGCCAATTAAAAAAATACTCAGTAACCAGCTGTCTCTCTCTCTCTCTCTGTCACCAAATGTTTTCTGATTTCAACGAAAATGAATGTTTTGAGTAACTACCAATCTATTTTCAATTTATATTTATCATCTGAAATTCATACCACGCATAAAAAGGCGTCAGGAACATGAAAACAGTTTTGTGCTTCTAAGGGTTTTTTTAATTCTGAGAATATGAAACGTTTTCCGCAGAACGATTCTGTTGAGAGATGAACGTTGCCCCCGAAACGAGTTACGTTATTATTTGTCTGAATAAATTTTTTCTATCTGTATTGATTAGTAGTACAAGCAGTAGAAAAGTGATATTGCGTTTTCAAAATTTGATTTCCTTTCCGGTCTTCATGCTAAACAAAACGTTTACCACTTTATCTTTTAAAATGACCACTTACTCAACACATCGTTGGGATGAGAACACGCAGGTAGTTCAGTTAACGAAAATGACGGTGATAGATAGCATCGTAGAAGACGAAATATTTTGTTGTGAAGGCGCGCGAGAGAAAAATGTCGATGGTTACCAGTTTATCTGCCTTGAATTTTAGAGCGAACTGGAAAGTTTCACCCTGGAAAAACTCGCATGAAAAATATGGTTTTTCATAGCGGTCGATTGCTTAATGAAGCGAGTAGGAGACGAAGTAAATTACAAATTTAGCAGTCTCTAAATATGACTGAAAAGTTGCCGAGAGTATAAAGTAAGATTTAGTTAGAATTCGCCTATGTTCTTATCAATAGTTTTGTTTATGTACTTTAGATGAATGTCATTCCATCCGTGTCTACTGATCTATTGCGTCAAGTAGAATTAGCTGTTTTAGCTTGTGTATCCACTGATAGTGTTTGTCAAAAGAGTGGCTATGAATACATCGAACAGTTAAAATTGAATCCACTGTATAGTATCCACATAGGATTTGATTTAATCGAATATAGTAACGAAGGGCTCGTGAAACACTTTGGATTGCAATGCATTGAAGAATCAATTAAATATAAATGGACATCATTTGACTCAACACAGAAAGTTAATATTAAAGAACGTTTATGGCAATTAATGCTTCGTCTCGAACAACCACCTCAACATTTGAAAGCTGCTCTTGTTCGATGTGTATGTGAGATAGCCAAACGTGAATGGCCTCAACAGTGGCCGTCATTATTAAATGAACTCCAACAATTATCATCTAAACCTGAGTATGTTCTTCTGATATTAGCTTATCTCGTTGAAGATGTTATCGTTCTACAAACATTGACATCACAACGAAAACGTGATATACAAACAACATTATTAGAACAATCGGTTAATTTAATTGAATTTTTTAATAATTTCATTCCACCATCTTCTGTTCTATATTCATCGGAATTGATTCAGAATGCATTATATGCATTGACGATGTTTGCCACATTTGTTCCTGTTGAAAAATTTTTTACGTCATCAAATATTGTGCAAAAAGTAACAAATCTACTATCCGACAGTTCTTATCGTATGAAAGCAGCTGAATATCTTAGTGTATTGGCAAATCGTCGAGGAAAACAGGATGAACGTCAACCATTACTACATTTATTCACATATCTACTACAAAATGGCACAACATTCAATGATATATTAAAATTAAAAATACCAATATCTACAGATAACTATGACTATATGAAACAGTATACAGTTGTTATTGGTGCTTTATGTGAACAGTTATGTTATGTCTGTGGAAACAATACTGATAAAACAACAATTCCTCTTCCAACAGAATTTACAAATGGATCATTTCTCAATGTTGTACTGTCGATAATACAACATCCCAGTTTATATGTTTCTTCTTATGGTTATCAGATGTGGTTACAATTGATCAAATCAACGATATTTAATAATGATAAATCAAAATTATTAGAATCTATTATGCCTATTCTTCTACGTTCAATATGTCATTCATTAGTCAGATGTCCACTGAATGATGAACAAAAGCAAATGAACGGTGATAATGGTGCACCAGGTATGTTCAATGTTTTATTAAACGAAAATACGAAATATTCTCAGAACATTCTTTTCGGACGATTTATCGTCGTATATAACTGGTGTATATCGATGCATATGTTTTACCTGTGATAGCGAAAAGATCAAGAAATTTACATTTCTTGTATAGTTCTGAAAACGTTTTAAACGTTCGATTGTAATTTGTAAATATTTTCTTTTATATTTAGTTGATTCTGATAGTGCATCACTTGAACGCACTACTCGTATTCATTATCTACATCATGATTTTGAAGATGAAGCTGATTATCAAAAGTTTTTTGCCAAATATCGTACATTACTAATACGTTCTGTTAATAGTATTTGCTGTTTGAATGATTATTTATCAGTTACTATTCGCATTGGCTTTGATTATATTGACTATTGCTTAAAAACGGCGACAAATGATATACCATCATTTGAAGCTTTAACATTGTATTGGCAAATATTAGAAAAACACTTACGTTCATTGATCATTATTGAAAAAGAGAATAGTCCAGTTCAATTCAATACAAATCCAAAACTATTATCGAATGAAGATGAACATGTATTTTGTGAACGTGGACAAAATTTAATCAGACAACTGTTAACAGTAAATGATAACAATAGTAATATTGAAATATATTCCTATTCATTACGTTTGATAACATGTTTATATCCATTCACATGTGGTGAAAAACAGTTTACACAGCATATTCTGGAACATTTATTTCGTTCAATAACAACTGAACGTCAAACATTAAAAATAACTCCAAATCCAGTACAAAAACAATCCGGTTGTTTTATTGATTTATGTTTGAACTATGGACATTATATATTTTGCTATTTTAATGATTTATTTAAGGTAACAAATGAGCTGGTGCAACAAGCAAATCAAAATCAACAATTACGTTTATCAGGCTGGTGAGTTGGACAATCACTCAGTGTTGGTATAATATGACATTTTTTTTGTTTATTATATAGGCAATGGAGTACGCTAGTTGAATGTCTAACAATATTATTAAATCATTTTAATAATTATCAACAACAGTCGATCCTAATTTCACAATTAGTTCAACCCTTTACTGAATTTTTATCAGCGTTTAATAATACTGTTCATGATGTGCAAGCATTTGTCAATTATATTGGATTTGATAGTATGAGGATAGGTATGATAGAGACACCTATCATTCAGGCTTTTCCTGAATATTATAATCATCAGTTCTTCGTTTTAGCAGCAGTTTCAAATACTCAACGTTTTTTATTTCTGAGTGTTCATATTTTGTGTGCTATACTACGTCGAATTCAACTACCCAATGAAAAATCGAACGTTGGCTATCAAATAACTATAAAAGACGAATTATTTACGTTAAATCCTGCCTCTCCATGCTACATTCGTTTAGTTCCAATTTTATTTAAATTCTTAGTTTTATGTCATTCGTTACACGCTCAAAATTCACCATTAAATCAATCAAAATTAATATTTTTAACAACAATGACGGATGCTGAAAAAGCGGTCTATCTAAAACAAGATGCACTCGATTTGGATGATGATGTATCATCGACAACAACAATGTTAACTACGACGCCTAAATTACAAGCAGAAGATCGACGTTTACATAATCGTTTTTCATCATTTATGGATCGTTGTCAAATACTGGTCGGATGTTGTTTTAGTTTAAAACCAGAACTGTATGAATTAGAGAACGCAAACCTGTTAATTATGAATACATTGTTTTCATACATGGATATATTGCCAGATTTTCGTTTAAGAAATTTGATCAGAAGCTGTTTTTTACCTTTAGTAAGACAATGTCCAAAAATACATATGACAACTATTCTTATGCCAGTATTAGAAACGTTGTGTCCATTTATGCGCCAAATATTAACAGAAAAATGGAAATTAATAATGAATAGACAAAGTGGATCTTCCCTGGGAGAGGATAATACCACTCATGATAATGGAGATCAGACGCAAGCAACTCAAAACAAATGTGAAGAAGAAGTCATCGAAGAACAAGTAAGACTTGTTTACTCGATTATTGTAATAAAAGCATGAGATTACTTAACGTTTAGTATGCATAGTAGTAAAACTGTATGACATTTCAATTATCATATTGAACCTAGCTTTTGTTTTTTTGTTCAGGTCATCTGTTTTCTTACCCGTGATTATATTGATATTTTAAAAACATTTTTATCACGTAATAGTGTTTCAAATAATATTGCCGTTCAATCTGTCGATGAAATATCGGACGAAATGATTGGTGATAATGGCGATGGTTCTAATCTTGAATCTCAGTCAATGTTACAAACACAAACAACGAATCATCGTATTTCCGTTAAATTTTCTATCAGTGAATTTGGTTTAGATATTCTTCAACATTCGCCTGATGTTTGTCAATCATGTTTGTTAATTTTATTTGACGGTCTTTCGTGGCCTGATACATCTTCTGTAAATCGAATGTTATCAATGTGTCATACTCTAATTCAACATTTACCAAAATTAATTGGAGATAATAGTGATGGATTTTTACGAGATTTATTCATACGTGTATTATCTTCATTAAAAACACATGGAGATAATGAGCCAATTGCTTGTTCAATTCTAACTTTAGCCATATTAATGTATGAAACATTATATCAACAAAAATTATCGACAACACTCTACGACAATGTCTTATTAGAAATTCCTACAATAAAAATTGAACAAGTGAATGGATATCGTGATAAAATGATTGTGAATTTAAGTCAGATGAATAAACAAATAAAAACGTTGAACGAAAAACAAAAACGAGACATGTTAAAACATATTGTGCAACCGATTATGGGAAAAAATGTTGGACAAATGTTTAAAAAAGAACCATTGGCATTAACAAATTTACCACAACTATTAAGATTTTCAAAACGTTGTGCACCAATAGTAAATCAAACAAAATTAAACGAAGAAGATCATGGTCTTTTGCAATTATTCAGCAATCCATAAGTGATCTTTCTTGATATTTAGGTCAATTTATTTTTTGTCACGTTTTTGTTTTCTTTGATTTACCATTTTTTCTTAACGTCCTGTTGCTGATGTTACTGTTATTGTTGTACTCTTGTTTCTTTTTTTGCAATAATAGTAAATAAAGTAAATGCTCAGTGAATCGCAGAGTTTTTAGATATTTGCAAAGCAGACATCGAAATTATGAAGAGAAATTCGATCATCAGTGTTTATGATTTAACTTAAAGTTTGATTGGTCTGACTTGAAAAGAAAATAAGAAAAAACTAAAAAAGCGAAAAATATTAGAGTGGAATTGGATGAACGAATTAAACTTGTAACGTAACGTAAAATATAATTTCTTTTTATACTGTGCTATGTTGACTTGAACAAGCGAACAGCAGGGAATAATGCCGAGTTGCGAATATTTGCTACACTTTCTTCGGTTATGTTAACTGTTACAATGAAATTAGATTAGTTAGTGTTGTTCTCATATAACAAAAACTGTAAAGTTGAACAATGTTATCAATATTCTGGTACGTACTAGCAATCTTTAGAATTTTTTCTGAACGTAAATGTTTATCATATCGTGTGCTCACTTTAATTTGCATTAGCAATTTTCTGCACGATTTATCAAAAGTGTAATAACTACAAGCGTTGAGAAATCGGTGAACAGACATGTATTATCTATATTTTTTCTGTTGAATATTTGATTAGAATCCTTAGGTGAATGTACTTTTTTATCTCATGTTATTCGATTCAGAGACTTCAACTCAAAAGTCCGCAGACTGCAAAAATATTTTTTTTGAGAAATAGTGCGAATGCTAGAAAAAACGCATAGAAAAGTAGATACATTGTACATCACACTTCTCGTCACACAACTGTACCTCTGATTGAAGCTAACATTATATTTGTTTCATACCGTTATGTAAGAGACAGACTCTTCAGCAAGCAAACTTTTTTTACATTATTAAAATATTATTCGAGTAGTTTTTCAGTACGTTATGACTGTATAATGGTTGTTTTTAAAGCGCACTCCTTCAAACGTTAACTTTAACTCTCTTGCTTTATACTAGCTCAATTGGACATGATAGCAAAAAAAGTTTTAGCAGCAATGTCAGATTTTACAGTGTACCTCATTTTTTTATTTCTTTGACGCATCATGCCTCAAACATACCATAGCGTGCTTCCACACTGCTGCCTCCATTGTTATTTTCTAAAACAATTCAAGTGCTTAAAGAAATGAGTTGAAAATCTACTTTTATGTAATAAAATTGTATAATTTTATTACATAAAGGTAGATTTTCAACCCAGAATTCAGAAAGTCATCATTGAATTCAGAATTGATCATTATGTCAATACCAGACGAACTAAAACTAGTTGTCAGATCGAATATGCAATTTATCAAATGGTATCAGAAACACAAGAAAAATGTAGCGTGTGATATTGTACAGAGTAAGGACCACGGCTAAAACTCAGTCACATAAGAATAGAAGTTCACCTCAACCAGACAAAGAAATCAACTGAAATAATGTAAAGTCTAGTGTGAATCTCAGTGAAATTTGTCTTCTAATTCTATAGTTTTTTAACAGCATTGTGTATTTATTCTAGGTGACCATTACATCAATAGTTTATCTGAGAAACAAAATCCACTTCATTTTGATAATCAGTACAGATGGTAAATCTATGTTAAAAACTAGCAAATCTAGTTTGTGACCCGTCAGTGACATGATTGAAGCATGATTGACGGACTATATAAGTTTTCTTTTTTTTCTGCTTTAAATTGTGACTCGTATTATCGAGATCTCTACCAGTTAGAATTCGAAAAAAATGTTATTCAGCTTGGATTATGGCATTCACAGATCAGTTCAAGTGCTGGTATATTATTAACCTCTATGATTAACAATTCGAAAGTCCTAAATGTAGTGGTTCATATGTTTATATTGATGAAATATGTGAGAAAAACAACTATTAAGCCAAAAGCTTTCTTATACCTTAGCATGGGTGAGGAACTCCACCGGATGTTTTGTTTTTTTATTTTAGGAGTAGTACACTGTGATGTAGAAGTGCAATTGGCAGTCGGCGATCTTCCAGCACGTGCGAAATGCAATAAAATTAACAGTCACAATGGACTTTTTTCCTGTACAATATGTTTAGTAAAAGGATCTCCATGCACAATTCACAAACATATGCTGTACAAGCACAGTCAATATGGAATAGGATATAGAAAACTGATGAACAAACAAAAACACAAGAACATATTAATTAGTGTGTAAAACTTATCATAAAATCAAAGAAAAAACACGTCAGACCATTTGGATTTATTGAAAAATCGTCATTAAACGATATTTTGAATGTCCCACATCAATCGGTTTTCGATTGTTTTCATTTGTGTTTAGAAATATATTTATATTTTCTTGTCAAACATTGGAGGTTAACAATGACACGAAAAATTATTATGTACATATGCTAGGAAATTTTATTCAACGTTTGAAATCCAAAACGGGATTTCCGATGATGAACGATTAAGTACCATCAAAGGAAATGTCTCAATGATCACCATGAAGATGAAAAGTTCCGTCAATCAAGAAAAACGAAGTAACCGGATAGTATCCGGATCCAATGCATATACTCTACTTTCGTGTTTCATTTAATTTGTAGAAATTCAGCTGCACTGGTACAAAATCAAGAGAATAACAACGTGGATAAAATACTACTAATAAAAATAGATGTCAAATGGGTTTCGGAAACACCGAAACTTTATCACCTTTTTTATTTTGCTGTTGAGAGTACCGAAAGATTTGTATTTCTTCAAGTTTTGTTTGCACTTTTCTTTCTCATTTCTGGCCTTTTGTTTTAGATGTTTGCCGTTTTCACTTCCACAAATGACTGTATTTGAATTAGCTAATCAAATGGAATGAAAACGTAATTGAAATAAATAAATAACTATACGAAAAAACTGACTTTTATTTATAGAAGTAGAACGAAAATAACAACAGTAATTGAAGCACAAATACATAGGTACGTTTCCCTTACCCACCTATGTGAACAAATTTTTCATTATTTCCACTAATTATAGTGTCTGAAGGTTACACTGTCCCAAAATGTTACGGTAAATGTGTAACAATATCATGTTAAAGGTGTGACAATGTAACGATAACATTCTTACACATTTACCGTAACATTTTGGGATAGTATAGCTGCAAGATCAATTATATGAAGATTTACAGAGCTTGTCTCCCTACACGGTGAACACTAAGCTAATCTGCCTGAAGAATTTCGGATGTCATTAAATCCCACAACCGCGGTGTAGTGGCAAAGGTTACATAAGTATTTGCATGTAATTGTCCGTGTATCTAGTCTTCAGACACTATAACTAGTGAAAATACAATAGTGAAAAATCGGTTCACACAGGCTGACAGCATGCTGTCAGCCTGTGTTATCGCCCTTGCAAGGGCGATAAGAAAACGATAAGTAATTAGATCATTGGGGTACGTATATCCAATGAGTGCTTAAAAAGAAACCTAAATCATGCAGATGTTTCACACGTATTTTGTACGCGTCCCGAACAAGACACACGCATCCGCAATGTCTAATTCAACACGCGTAAGCAGTGTGCATTTCAAACGTGTATGAAACATTCAAAACACGTATATCAATATTCATCGTTTGCGTTGACGTGAGTGATGCTATTTTCTCTCATCTTTGAGGAGGATTTTGCTCATTTTTTCGTTGGAGAATACAACTTTTAGGTGAGCAGTTTCAACAAATATATTTTGTCGTGAAATTTTGGGAAAATTGATTGGGAAATTGGTTTAAACTTTTTACAGCTGTCACATGAAAAATGTAGCAGCTTCATGTTAATAGTGTAGTAAGTTCATGAATAGAATGTAGAATCTTGTACGATAAAACTGGCATGTTTTTAGTGTAGTATCATTGAAACCACGAAATTGCTACATTATCACTGTTAAATCACTACGCTTCCAGTTTGTGACGGCGATATCACACTTTTACCGTAGAAACTGTTTTCTTTAACAGTGTACTGATCCTTGTTTTTTAAACAATGGCTCAAGGATGTGCCATGCCTTCGTAAACACTTTTTTTAAACATTGTAGCGAATTCAAAGTGAGGCTCAGCACTTAAATTGAGAGAAATTTTTCTTTGAATTAGAGTGTCTCTGTTCTCTTTTCTTTTAGATTAGAGATGTAATGGAAATATTTATCGAGAATAACGGCTGGTGCGAAAGTTTGTGCAAAAAATATTTCTCCATTTTTCTCGTGCTTAGAAAAGCTATGAAAAAATGAACATAGGTGACTTACAATCGCCGTTCAAAGGGCTTCTTAACTATGCGTTTTAAACACCGTCGATCATTCTTGGTTGATAAGCAGCAAGATCATCTTTGAAAGTCTCGAATAAAACGTTTCAACGGATTTTTTTCTTCACTTTGTATTTTGGTCCTTGCGCCTTATGTGCTTTTCTGTTTGGCTATTTATGTATATCAGTTTGTAGAGCAAACATTTCTCTACTAACTTGTATATTTTTTAATTATTGGAAACACGTTCACGTTTATCGTCTACACAAAGTCTCATTTTCCAAAACTGACATTTTTGCTCAAATTGTGTTTTATCTGAATAGTAGCTTTCACCAAGAAGCTCAGAACTTTTTTATTCTGTCGACGTTGAAAAAGTTCGCTGTACCAAGCTACAAAATTGCATAAAAATATAATTGTATTCTATTTAAAATGCAATTCTACCGGAATAAACGTTTTGTGAAACTACGGTTTCTTTTATACGTCCAATAGTCCACACGTTTTATTCAAGGCTTTCAAAGATGATCTTGCTGCTTATCGACAAAGAATGATCGACGGTGTTTAAAACACATAGTTAAGAAGCCCTTTGAACAGCGATTGTAAGTCACCTATTTTTATTTTTTCAAATCTTTTCTAAGCACGAGAAAAAATTTTTGTGTAAAAACTTTCGCACTAATCATTAAGATCGATGCACGGATACCTATGCTAAATCGTTTGCTAAAAACGGGATAACCAACATAATGATTAGTAGAAGAAGTAGAAGCAAAGTGAATGTTTAACGACAAATCTGAAGTGCGAGTGAAGTTTGACATCTACTTTAATTGTGACTTAAATCATAATCAGGCACCTTTTTAAGAAAAAAATTAGAACAGCTCAATAGAAAACTTTATCTTTGTCTTTCAAAGTTAAGTGACTTGAATTTCATACTGGACTTGATTTTGATTGCATTTAGATTTTTGAACTTTATGAAGTATACGCTGGAATATTGAGTTGACTCGATAGATGCAACTACATCTTATAGTCTACAATATAAACTTTATTCTGTCAGAATACAAGCGGAAGAATATTCCATGATAGTTATTCTAAACTAAAACTATCGAAAAATACAAAATCAATTCTTGTACGAATAGAGATTCGAACACCTGAACTTAGTTTTGCAGTAAACTGCAAAACAAAATCCACTGTTCTTTGTCTATATTCTATGCAACGATTGAAGTTATGAAATCGACTCGATGTTATCATAGTCTATGTGATGAATCTCCGTTTTTTAGAATGTCCAATTCGTCCGATATAATTCCGATACGTTTACGTCAAAATTTCATACAACAAATTTTAATAGGATGCAAAGAAAATCCTCACTTTGCGAACAATCATATGAAAAATTATTTTACATCTTATATAAATATAATATCGCCATTATATAAAAAAAATCGTGATCCATTAACAATGAAAACAATAACGTCAAAATGTCCATCTTGTTCAGAAAAATATTCATCTACTTCATACAAGTACACGTGTAAAATGCGTGCTAATACGAGAATCAAACGTTTATTACAAAAATATCGACGTACTCGATTAACACCATTAACATACAAACGTTTATTATTAGACAGTTTCTATTGTCGTTCACACACAAAACTCTCTGTGACATGTACAAGTTGTAATGAGATACGTCGCTTCAACGGTGCCACCAGAGAAGATTTAGAGAAGAAAAAATTAAAACAACAATATACATCAATAAGTCTTGACGCGTCAAACAAAAAACAGAAAATAGTTGACAACAAAAAAACAAATGAAAAATTAAAACAAACATTTCAGAATGCTTCTTGTCGATTTCTAAAGAGAGAAAGTAATTTAAGAGCATTTCTTGAACAACTCTAATCAATATTTTAAATAGATTAATATTGTTTTTTCTTTTCTGTATTGGATATACATCTTTGTCTACTTAAAAGCAGTGTCAGATTCAGAGTTCCCGGATGGTCCGCATTTTGGAGTTCTTTCCGCAATTTGTCCGTATTTTAAGCATTTTCTGCTTTTGCTGTTTTTCCGCTGTTCATATAAGATTTAAAAAGAAAATTTTCTATCTATTGAGGATTCTCTTCTTCCTTTTTTCGTCCAACTAAGTAGCCAGTCACTCGTCAATTTATAATTATTTCTCATTAACACCAGATCTGCTTAAACTTATTCATTCTAATAAGAAATATACAGTCCAAAAACAACGTGTCAACTAAACTAAGACATACATTTCTGTTTGTTGTTCTCTTGTGTTTTATTTGAATAAAACCACAAAGTGTTAGAGACAACAATTTTTGGACTCTCTGTGCGTGAAAACGGCTGAAGTTAGACCATGAAAATGCGTTTCCGCTTTTTTTCCGCATTTTGGGATTTTTATTCCGCATTTCTGACCTGAGCATCTGGGAACTCTGATCAGGTTATTTTTAGAACTAGTGTTCCACGTGCTTATTTCCCATTTTTTTCGTCACTTGTTCTGCAGCATACTTTCTCACTTTTTAAACACCCGACTGTTCCATTCTGTTCTTAAGAATAAAGATTTTAGGGGATCTTCTATTGTGTTAAAAAAAGAAAGCGTTTTTTCAAGTTCATGCTTTGAGCAAATTTGAATTTCGTCTCGGTTATTACACAGTATTACGAGTCAATGAGAGACACACGAGTTATGAGAAAATTTGAGAACAGTGGTTATTACGGGTTATTTTCTTTCATTCGACTCCACGTATTTTTTGTCGCATGCATTGTGTTTTTTATAGCGGTTGATGAACGATAGAAAAATATACATTTTGTTATCTTATCGCATGCGAAGAATGATCCTTTCTCACTTCTCTATGTGCACATCTTTTATTTCAACTTTTACAAGAGGGGTCTTTTATTGTGTGAAGGTCGTGCAATGTATCTACCTCTTTAGTCAATTGGTGTTGTTTTTTGTATAAGTAATGTGGATTAATTTGATTGTGTCTTTATTATAGATAACGTTTTCTACAATGTCCACAACCATGACAAATAAAAATGAATCATTAACAGCTGAACAGTTAGAACGCATCGAACGAAATAAAGCGCGTGCTTTGTTACGACGTGAATGTGCTCAGAAAACATCAACAGTTCGTAAACATCAAATTGATTCCGGTGCCGGTTTTTTTATAGACGATACCGATGATTTTTTAAATCAAGATAAAACAGCGGCATATAAATATGATTTGGTCGATATAATACAGCCAAAAATAATGTCACTCAATGATGTTATCGATCCTAAATTACATCAACCTGGTTTGCCTTGTAATGATTGTCAACGTATATTTTTATCGTCCTATTTATATAAAAATTTTGATGAACAAGTTTGTGATGAATGTCGTGATAAATATTCAATAGAAGACACGGGCAGTGATGATGATGACGATGAAGATAATATTGACAGTAGTAGTAAACGTTATTCTTTGATACCACGTACCGAGGCGAAAGAAAAATTTATGTTGAAAGATTATGATTTAGATAAACATGAACCAGTATTAAAATGTATAATAAAAAAAAATCCACATAATCGTGGACGGGGTCAGATGCGTCTCTATTTACGTTGTCAAATTGAAAAATTGGCAAATATTGTACATGAAAGTCAATTAGATGATAAAATTCAACAACGAAAAGAAAAACGTATTGAAAGAAAACAAAAAATAATTGAAAAACATGTTGAAAATTTAAAATCAGAAGTAAGATCAAGTACAAATAAAAAACGACAGAAAACAATACATGAACATCGATATGACGAGAATAATATTATCTATGACGATTTGACAGATACATATACAAAAACGTGCCTCGATTGTGGTCATCAATATTCGTATGAAGAATTGTAAACAAAATGTGTTGTCTTTTTTACTGTAATATTTTTTTTAAACCGTTTATTATACAGATTTTTGTTCTGTTTTATATATTTTGACATTATCTATTCCAGTTTTCTTTTTTTCATTTGTTGTACGTATATGAATAGCTTTTATGTGCTTTTTTTATAGCTTTCTTTTCTCTATTAGGAAAGTATCTTTTACTATTGCTCGAACTAGATCTTATTTTTGCTATTGTGTTATAGAGAGAAAAAATTTGATGCAATATTAGTCAAGCGTAAATTGACGAAGAAACGAAGTTTTTGACTTCACTTTTTTGTGTCTTATCATAAGATCGAAAACTTTGTTCGACATGAGGTAGATGGTGATGATGTTTCCTTTCATTTCTTCAATTCTTCTCTATTCAATATTTAAAAAGATGACAGTCAAAGATTTCTGAAAAGGTGGTACGTGCGTGTTCTGGAGCAATTCGGTTCCTGTTGCTTTAATACCGAAAAATTCATAAACTAGTAGAGAGAGAAGAGAAGAATTGACAATCAAATAGAAGTTCATGTCCAAGAGCACCACATCTGCTTATTAAACAGAGGAATAATTAACTTGAATTTTAAGTCTTTTCATGTGTAACTCTATTTTCAATTGGCCTGTCACCCAAATTTGTTTTCAGTTTTAGAGAATAGATACAAAAATGGCTACTAAATCAAAATCGAAGACAGGCGGAACGTCATTAACAAACGAACAACAACAACAAATAGTATCTGGTTTTCAAGCATTACGCGAGGAACAAACACAATTGGTTAGTAAAACACAGGATCTTGAAATGGATTTAAAAGAACATGATCTTGTTTTGTCGACATTGAAAACAATTACTGATAAACAACGACGATGTTATCGTATGATTGGTGGTGTGTTAATTGAACATACAACTGGAGAAGTTTTACCTGCTGTAGAATCAAATCGTGAACAAATTAAAAATGTTATTGATACATACAAACAAAAAAGTGAAGAAAAATCGAAAGAAATACAAGCCTATAAAGAAAAATATGATATTCATTTTGCAAATGAAAGACAACCACAATTGACTAATTCTAGCAGTGATTCAACATCAGAATCGACAAAGGAACAGGCAAAAGACAGTAGTTCAAGTACAAATCAGACGCAAAACAGTGCGAACAAAGACGTAAAAAGCTCGAAATCGTCGGGAGTTCTAGTTGATAATGATAGTTAGCACCGCTTATTGTAATCAAATTGATGAACAACATTTTCTCTAGCATTTTTGCATTGCTCAATCAACTCTAACGGTTGAGTAAAACTGATTGATCTTTTGTGAAATGTCCACTTGTCAATTCGCTAATCAATCTGTACTTCTATTTGTGTGTTACTGCTCTGTTTTTCTTGTTTCAAATGGCTATTATTGCCGTATGTTAAAATGTATGACTTTTTGTGTACGAAAATGAACTTTTTTAATAAAACCTTGAAAAGTTTTTCATTTTTTTTGTATTCTATCTTTTTTCATCCAACTTTTTATTCGTTCTTTCCTCAGTTTTGAATGCCTAAAAACACAATCACAAAAAGAGAAAACTGATGCTCAGCAAATTATTGTTTGGATTTTCATATTTATATCACATACATACTGTTGGTAACTTGTCAAGATTAGTATGTCTTTTACTTTCTCTCTGTAAACGATTGTTTTCTCACTCAGAATATTAATTTTTGGTTGATTTACTCTGTACTTGTTAATTGTTTAACTGTAAAAGTAATTCTTACAGATCGAAATCTCCAGAAACATTGAATTACTATTTATATGGAGTCGATCATAGTTTGATGCGCTTCTCATTTGTATAATGAATAGCTTTAGCATTTTTTCACCAAAAATCAGTATCTTTTACTTTTCACTATTTTTTTAGACTTTTAAAATCACTTTTGCTTATCAACAATGACGAGTACAGAATCGGACGATTCTGATGATGAACTGCCAACATTATGGGAAAAAGGTGTCACTGGTAGTGGCCAAGTTTTTTATATAGAGTATGAGTACGAATAATAGTTTTATTATTTAAAAATTCTTGTCTTCCTTTAAAGTCATGAACATCAAGAAACTCAATGGGAACATCCATTAACAAAAAATATGACGTATATACCGAAAGGTACGCGAAAACGAAGGTAATATTTTTCTCCTTCCATTCATAAGTGTACTTTTCTAAAGCTACAAAATAGCCAAAATGGATTTTTCAACTGAACAAAAGTTTTATTTATCTGTATTCTCTTGCAGAATCTTATTCCATCATGTCATGTCATCTCATCTGTTTCGGTATTACATGATAGTTTTTTGACAAATTGTAAAATTTTATTTCTACGTTTTTGCTTCTGTTTAGACTTACCTTTTGGATGGAAACAAGTCATGGAAAAAAATGAAAACGTCGTCTACGTTGAGTAAGTATAAACTTTTATGACTTTTTTTTGTAATCTTACTTTAAAAAGTGATCTAAAAATAACTTACATGAATGATATCTTTTGGCTTTGTGTTTTCCTTATTACTTAACGAAAAACGGAGACAATATTTATAGTCTAAAATACGATTTTACACTACGTTCATTTCTTGTTAAAATTCTATCTGTGTATGCAAAAATTACTTATTTAGTAAATCAAAACTGTAACAAAATAGGACGTTTAGTTTTAAATCAAAATTGTTTTGATTTATGTTAAATACACCAGTTGAGCAATTGATTATTTTCAAGATTATTTCAATAAAAATAATCACTCTTTTGAGCAATGATTGTCACTGATTCTAAAGTCTCTGATGTATGTGCGATGTTTAGATTCAAAAATATATCTTAACAAAGTATTTTCTGTTTTTAGTGAACTTAACAAACGATACAGTATAGTTGATCCTAGAATTATATTAAAACAAGATGCATCAACAGAAGATCTCAGTACTTCGTATGGTCATCAATCAACAGCGTTACATATTCTATATGGAAAAGATCTCTCACATAAAACAGCTATAATAACTGGAGGAACTACTGGCATTGGTAAAGTTGATACATTTAGTTTTTACCAGCAGTATCATTTGTTTATTGTTCTCTTTTCTTCAGGTTTTGAAGTTGCTCGCTCATTAGCAAAACATGGTTGTCACGTAATTATTGGATGTCGTAATTTAACCAAAGGAGAAGCAGCTTGTGCAAAAATAAGACAGGAACAAGTATATGAAAACAATCGTTCGTGTAACCAACATTAATAATCTTTTATTATTTTGTAGAAAAATATTGATATTAGTTGTCGAGAATTAAATCTATGTTCTTTGAGAAGTGTCAAACAGTTCAGTGAAAAGTATCGTCAAGATCGTTTGTATGTTCTTCGATAAATCATGACCACATTCGAGTATTATTATCTCACATATTTGTGTAATAGTTTAGACCATTACATTTGTTAATACTGAATGCGGGTATTTTAAAAACAAAACTTGATTTGACAGAAGACGGCAATGAAGAAATGTTTCAGGTTAACTATTTAGCACAAGTTTATTTAACAATGAGTCTATTACCAAGTTTGTTAACAACAAAATCAAAAGGTCCAACACGTGTTGTTGCCGTCAGTTGCGAAGCACATCGTGTTGAGTAAGATGACTCAACTTATTGCCATAGATTTGAAAATATTTGTGCCTTTCATTTTAGAAGTCCTGGCATATCGACAGTTGATGGAATTAAAATTGAACGTTTAAATTCACGTTCTCCAGCTTATTTTGATCATTTATTAGCATATGGTCAATCTAAACTGTGCTTAATCATGTTCATCGCTGAATTAAAAAGAAATTATCCACGTAAGTATACTACTACTGTACTAGTGATTTTAGTTGAAAAAGATAAATAGTTGACTATATCAATAAGTTTGTTGAATTCATGCTTTTATTGCAGTTGCATCACCACAAGATCCAACTGCATTAATCTTATATATGACAGGAAATGAAAAAGCCGCGTGAGGAAACAGATACTTATTTTTCATGTTTTAGTAGATAAAGTGTAAATTTCATAAACTTCAAGGTCAAGACTTTGATCCTCCCCCAGAATAGTTTTGTTTCTAAATCAACTCCAACGGATACTGTCAAAATTATTAAGAAGTTATACATTATCTGTTTTCACAATAGTCTATAAGTGTAAATACATATGTAAAATGTTAATACAAAATACAGAAACTTTTTGAAGCATATGTCATGTTTAAACAGTTCAGCGTAGATCTCGTGTTTTATTTTCTCCAGTAACACATTATCTTTTTTCGTTCTAGAAATTTATAGTGTTGCCTGCCATCCTGGAAATGCCATTAATTCCGGTTTAACGCGAAATTCTTACTTTTATCGATTATTATTTTTTTTTGCTTATCCGTTCACAAAATCATTGGTATGCTTTTTGTTTTCAGTATAAACGAAATTTGACTTTCTTTTTGTCTTTGCTTTATTCACAGCAACAAGCCGCTGCTACAGTTATATTTTGTGCAACAATGAATTGTGTTTTACATAATCCAAGTATTATTTATTTTAATAACTGTTACGAATGTCATCCATCTCATATGGTCCATAATAAAAAATTAACAGATGCATTATGGAGACGAACACAGATAATGATTGAAAATACTTTTAGAAAACAACCGTTATCTGTTGCACAGGAACGTGAACTTGAACGTTAGCCAAATACTTTTGTTTTGCATGATTTTAGGCATTGAAATTTAGTTTTTTCAAGACGTTTTTAATACTGTCCAAATTTTTACTTCTATTTTTTACTTAAATATTATTTTTACTAGATAAGAGGACAAAGATACATACGAAAAAAACCATAAGCTTATTGAAGAATGATTAAGCATGATATAAACAAATTTTAGATTGTTGAAGATGATATGAACGTCTGACATGTGTTATATACTCTGTTACTCATTATATAAGTCGATCTGTCTAGGCTGAAGTCATGCCATTCTGAAACTCTTTTTTCATTTGAGAATTTTTGTAACATCATACTCAAAAGAACATAGCAGCTGAGTTCAGCATTTCCTAAATTTTAATTGTTCTCGTCAAATATGAATATTATGTTTATTAAAATGTATAGAGCATTTCTCTAACATGAGAGTTGACGATGTTGATTTTATGTTCTTTTTTAGATTTTCTGTCTATATAATAATTATATTAAAGTGTGATTTTATTCATTTATTGTTTGTTTTTTGTTCATCATCTCTCAAAAACTAATTATATTATGTCTTTATTTTACATTGAACACGAAAGTAACAGTAATCATCGTGCTATTTGACATCATCGAAAAGATTAATGATCTAAGGTATATTTATATGCAGTTAATTTTTCTGATAAAAGTTTGATTCTTTTTTTTGTTGTTGTTAGATTTAGTGCTGTGTAATAATAAGTATAATTTATAAACAAAAATGAATGATCCAAAAGTGATAACATCACAACGTGCAACCAAACGGAAAAGTGTGCAATTTCATCATGTTCTTCCATCAGATAACGATACAGTATGTAGTGCATCATTTATAAAAACAAAAATTCAAAAAATCGACGGCCAATATCAAGTTAGTAGAGTAAATAACAACGATGATATCAGTGAAAATTTAAACGATTTAAATTCGAAAAATAGTGATGAACATTTATCTTCATATATCAGTCGATCTTCAGAACTCTTAAACACAATTAATATTCAAAATACTTTAGCGTATCGAACAAAAAACGATATAATCGATGATGACACTGCAGATGATGACGATAAATCTTCCGTCGAATATTCCCCAAATCAAGAAGGTATTTCATCAATAATAATAAATCAAGAAACGCTGTTATCATCAGAATCATCAATTCAACAACAGCGACCAAGCACGTCAATTTCTGAACCCATTAACAACAATAATAAAAATAAAAGACTTAAAAATAGTCGATCTTCAACAAGTCTTGTTACACGTAAATCCAGTCGAACAAAAAAAACAGCTAGTGATGACATTAATACTAGTGAGGCATTAAAAGATGTTACTGCAGTCTCTGCTACTTCAAATGATTCAATCTCAACAGTAACCAATACTTCAACAATAATAACGAACAATAGCTCTGTAAGACGTCGTTCATCACGTCTTCATGAAGAAAAAGAGGGAGAAGTTTCTTCTATTATTGCTGAAACAGCAAATATTATCCCAAATAATAACAAACAAGGAAATAAAGCTCTAACAACATTAAATAGTACAGTAGATAAAACACTTACACGAAATAGACAGAAATGTGTGAGTGATATGAACAATGTATCTGAACAACATCCTATGGAAGCATTAAAATTAGTTCCTGATTCTTCAGTATCATCAGAAACGCTCTTAACGCCATTATCAGATCAATCAGACATTTTAGTCACTACTCATAATAATGAGGTATCAAACAAACAAACTGTGATATTAAAACAAATTGAACAGAAGTAAATAAACTATATCATTAAAATGTATTTTGAAAAACGATATTTCCTTGAATTTCAAATATCCAACGTGATGACATTGATTTATAGCTCAATAGTGTTTTCATCACTATTTTGTCATAGTTGAACAGAAATCGTAATCAGTGTGGGATTCTTAGTATAGTTCTAGTTACTACACTTTAATACGATAGAGAATCACTTTTATACATTTTTTTCTTTGTTACAGTGATGTAAAAGAGTATGATCAAGCTAGAATTCAACCAACAGTAATACTGAATAATCAAGAATGTGATAAGTTTGTTGCTGATACAAGTTTGTTAACAAAGTCGATTAGAGATTCTACGCCAATAATGATAGGTGAAGAATCACGACAAACTAAAACAGCTTGTTCAATAGTCGGAGAAAGAACGGAAACGAATATAAATCTTGATCTAGGTAAGCAGTACTAACATATAAACGTTCTTGTGTTGTACAAATATAGGTACAGTAATAGAGAAATAGTATTAATTTCTTCTTCTCTTTACCTTCAATCAAATTTATCATAGTTGTCAACGATGAAGTAGAGAAAAAAGAGACGACCACCACAATACCAGTCAAACCACAAGTAAAACTGAAAACGAAAGCACAATTAAAACCGCTACCAAATGAAGTTTCGTCAGAAACTAGTAAAGTAAAAAATCAAGTGACTACAAAAATCAGTCAGAATAAACCAGATAACAACGATGTGGGCAAATCTGATAAAATTGAACTTGAAAAATCAATAAAAACATCTATTAATGAGAAAACGAGTTCTATTAAACCAGCGAAACCACAACAGCAATCTTTAACTAATAAAGCACCAAGGTATATAACATATTTCTGGAGAAAGAACCCACTAATCAATATTTCTCTCGCTTTTTAGTTCTTCTGTATTGCCTATATCAACAACAACAACTACAAACGTCTTGGATGAAAAAAAATCAATTATATCAAAAGTCACGTCAACGATAAATTCAACACAGTTATTAAACAGTGAGAATACTAACAAAAATCGATCGGTAATTGAGAAGAAAACAATTACAAAACCTGCACCTTCAGCGTCGTCACAAAAACCCACTATTGAAACTACTAAAAAGTTATCCGATGCATCAAGTCCTGCAGTGACAAAGAAGACAACAAACGATAATGTGAATAAAAATTTGAATCAAAAAATCCCTACAACTGTTGATTCTGCTATTCCAACAAAAAAGACACAAATTATGCTTGGTAAAATACCGAAAATACCACAATCAAATAAACCATCAAATGAGACAACAATATTTCATTACAAGAGATTTGATAATAATGATAGAGAAAAACGAAATATAGTAACAGACAACGAGGATGTATTAGCTGCTATTATTGGAAATAATTCATTAGATCGTATTGATAAAAATTTTCGAATAGGAAAAAAAAAACTAAATGATGAACGACATAAAGATGATGAAAATAATTTTCGGCTAAATACGAATGACAATATTGAAGCACGTTCTATACTAGATAGTGATTATCATTCATCAACATTAACGCTTAATTATTTATCACCTGAGAGAGGAAGGCAACGCTCTCCAAATAAATCATTGTCATCCAAAACTTCATCCTCGCCTCATTCTCGACGACATGTACGTCCGTCATCCTCGAATTCTGATTCTCAATCACCGACATCCTCTTTTTCACCAGCAAAACGTCAAACTCACAATCGTCATCCACAATATAATAATAATTCTCATTCTCATTATCAACAATATTCAAAAGAGAATGAGCATGAAGATAAATGTCATTCTCAATATCGGCAATCTCATAATCAGAAAAAAATGTCACCTGCTCATAACACTTTATCACCGTCACCATCGAATGATACAATCAATCGTCGATCTCGATCAAACGAATATAATGCCAACAGTTCACAAGTTGTATCACGAAACAATAATTCTCATCAACAGTATGATCATGATCAGTCGAATATATATTCACGTTCAAAGTCTACGAATATGCAAAATGCAATGACTCAATCACCTAGCTCACGGGTAAGTTAAGATTTAGATAACGAAAATTATAATGAAATAGATTAGCCTAGATTATTTATTACTCGTGTGATATTATCGTTTTAGTCTCCATTTGGCATTATCCATTCTCCATTAAAACCATCAGTTTTTGAAGATGAGCCCTTAGTTTCACAAACAAATCAATCGTTAGTTGAGAATGTCTTAACACAGAACTATACATCGTTATCATCAAATGATACACTTTTTCCATCCCACTTTTCTTTGTCGCAAAAGCCCCTATCAGTCACAAAAACAGTCAAAGAATCATCAATTCCAGTAGTAGCTATCGAACAAAAACCCTCAACGCAGGCGTTGTCTCTTTGGGAAGAAGCTGAGTCAGATGACGATCAACAAAATGATCATCAACAAGCAAATGATGCATTAAGATTTTTTCGACAAAATATGCGTGCTGTTGATGAAGAATTGTTAAAGTCTCCAGCAACAGACATAAAGAATGACCCTTTAAAAACGATAAAACGAGAACCGTCGTTATCTTATACTCACTTATTAATAAAACAAGAAAATACATCATTTACTAAGCAACCGTCTACAACGATGAGTGTTGATGATTTTGAAACTGTACCAATGGACCTTGATAGTCCGAAATATCGAACATTATCTGATAATGATATGGCAATAGATATGATGGATAACGATAAAGGTGATAAGAAGAAAATAGAGGGTGATCGCGAATCAGTAGCAAAAATAAATTCGAAACAGAGAACTATCACAGGTAAATATTTTTACTAATGTCATTCTCTTTTTATATTGTTTTACAACGACTTTCTTAGAACATTTCAAGTGAATAGGCGTGTGAAAACTAATATGATGGCATCTAAATCGATTGAACTAAGCTTTCTGAAAGGTACCATTTGAGCTGGAGATAAACATTTTTTCGATATTATTAGAGGAAAGAGCACTGCTGAAAATTCTGAAAGTCTGAGTGTTACCATTTTAGTTTTCTCATGAAACACGCCTATCATAATAAAAGAAAAAATTTCCTTCAGTAACTATTGAATAAACGATAGAAAAAATGTATTCTATTTAGATACTTCGTCTTTAACAAAATCAAAGATCTCATCACCCTCACGAAACAAGAAAAAGGGCGATTATGTTAATAATTTGAAAAAAAACGGATCATCTTCTTCATTATCAAATCAGAATAAAGCAATAGCAGCAGATATTAATAATAAACCTCTAAAAACAACATCAATGACATTGATCGACGAATTAAAAAATTCCGTGAATCCCTCATCTGTCTCATCAAACGTACAATCATCTAATCATCGTCCGCGAACATATTCAAGTTCGTCTGACGTGTCTTATTCATCTATATCGTCAAAATCTTCTCGTGGTTCCAGAAAAAGCAAACATCGAAAAACACGCAGACGTCATCACAGTACCAATAAACGAACTTCAAAGAAAAAATCTAGTAAATCTATTCAAGACGATTCTCATCAAGTTCAAAGTGAACGAAAAAAATTAGCACGTAATAACAGTGACTATTATCGTGATTATAATGAATCACAGAATTCGAACGATGAAGGCAATGACTATTTTTACGATACGCCGGCTCATTTGCCGCCGAAGATTCCCATTTCTTCTTCTCTCTTATCACATCCAACAGTACCCTTTTCTCATCATTTACTTCACTCATCAACGAATCGAACTGGCGACAATTGGTATCCATCCAATCGATCATCATTTACTCAAGCACATACGCTTCATCATCTTCGACACTTACCACAAAATCATCCACATCATTCGATAATGCCCTCAAATCGTGTTTATTGGCAATCATCAGCACAATCATCAATGACTCGTCCATCATTACCTGCGCATCGTCCATTTCATGAACATCTCTATGATACAACAACACCATCGTCATGCTATTCGACAAATGCAAATAATAACAGATATAAATATGAGTCGGAAGAACGTTTAGCGATGAAACAAGCTCAACGAGCTGCAAGGATAACAGGGGGAGGAACAGTGTCTTCTACTATCACTACTTCAACTGATAATTTGAATAAAATTTCAGCAACAACACCACTAAATACACAGTCTGATGATACAAATAAACATAAGCAGACAATATTGAAAGATAAGAAAAAATCGAAGAAGATTAGTGATGAAAAAGAGCGGATAGGTAAAAAAGAAAAAGTGAAACAATCTTTAGTTCGTTCAAGGACAAAATCAGTATCATCCATATCGTCACAAGATTCAGTAGAAAACGAGACAAAAGCTGATGAAACCGGTAAGTTAAGCGTCTTTATTCGTCTTGGAAGCGATTAGTGAGCACATTTTTTAAGTTTCTAATCTATAGTTAATTTTCTATTGAAAAGTTTCAATAAACCAAAAACTGTAGTCTGTGATGTTCTTCTAAGAGCTTTAGTAGCTGTCGAGGATTTATAATACAATTTTTTAAGACCTGCATATTGTATAATTATGTAATTAAAACGTCAAACTCAATAAAAAAGCAATAATAGTGTAATCAAATAATCTTTTCTCTCATTTAGGCCAATTAGAACAACTTGCTTTGATGCGTGAAAAACTACTAGCTGAACTGAAGCAATTGTCAGACGGTGAGGAGGAAGATGACGATGATGATGATGATGTTGAAGAGACAAAGTCGTTAAAACAAAATTCAACTAAAGTAGAGCAAAAATGTATTGTTGAACCAGATAGCAAATTGGAATCGTCACTAAGTAATAATAATATTAGTAAAAAGAACGTTAATCTTGCCATGAATGAAATTCCAAAATCGTCTGACGAAAAACAAAAACAAGTATTAAAACAGACAATTAAATCACCACAGGATGATGATGGTGAAGAAGGTGAACTCGTTGATAGTTCTAGTGAATAAGAAATTGACATACGTGCGTGTATTTATTTTTTTAACCAAATAACTTGCTACTTTTCGTTTTTTCAACTCCACTTTACTTTTACTTCATTAGATTTTCAGATTTTTCTTTTTGTTTTCACTATCATTATTTTATGTCTTGTAAATAAAAAACTTCTACTATGTTATAATATTTTGGTTATTGTGTCGCATATGAACTCTCTCTCGTCTATGTATGTGAATGTGTGTTGTTATCTTGTATGATCATTCTTTTTTCTCTTCGTCTTTTGGTTTTCGTAGCAAATTTCAATACTCTGAACCCGTTGCATATTATTTTAAGTATTTTAACTAAGCTATAACGGAAAACAACAATTTTTTTCCACGAATTTAAAATTTATGAATATAGCCTACGTGTTCTTGTTATCTGTTATAATATTAACTCACTCTTTCTCTCTATTTTCAAACATTTTCTGTCTTTCAATATTTGTGACTGTAACTAAAGTATAGCGTATCAAAGCGACTCTTTTCATTTATCTCTATATAGCTTTGCTGGTGAAAATCCGATGTTGTTTTTCTTTGATTGAATGTATGTTTATTTTCGTTTTTTTTGTTATTATATTTCCATTTCTATTTATTTGGGATTCTACTGGCATGAGAGCGTACTTGTTTGTGTCTCTCTCTCACCAGACTCTAGACTCTTGTTCATCTTTACAACTGTTCGATCATTTTTCTCGTTCCTTGTTTTTTAGAAACAAAATATGATGATGATAATATATGTAAGAGTCACATATTGAAGAACAGGACATATGGTTTATGTGTTCTTGTTGACCTAAATAGAGTGCCTGCGAAAAAATTAATATGCTAAGGCATTTTTCTAAAAGATATCGAGAAAAATAATATAAAAAGTTTATTAAAAAATTTCTTGATAGAGTATCATTCTACGATATAATAATTAAGATGTATATGGGAGAAAGAAAGTTAACACATAGCTTGTTTTTGACTCTCTCATAAAATGGCCTCTTTTTAATCGGTATTAGCCCCATAAGTAAACAGTAAGATATTAAATGTCAAAATATAATTCCACATCACGCATCCAGTTAGACCCACTAGGAAAGGCGTCGAAAGGTTCGAAGATTTTTGTTTGATTTAGACTTGTTATACATCAATCAAAAGCCTCGTTTATGCTCTCTCTGGCCGCGAATATACCAGCAATTTTACCGGCATATGAAAAAAAATATAGAGAAGTGATGATAAACACAAAATTTAACGGGGGTCCGGTTGACAGCTGTCAAGGGTTAAACGGCTCATACTTCAAGTGATCAAGAAAAAATGACTTTTTTACCAAATAAAATACATATGTTGAGGAAACAGCAGAGGCATCATGGATTATGATCTTCTACTTGGCCCCGGAATAACCAGTTTTATTTATTTTATAAAAATAATTTTTCACGAGGAAAACTAAGTCTGTTTGTCGGAATATAGTGGATTTTCAAAATTATGAAACTATTGCACAGAATTCCACTGCGTCAAAGCAATCTCTACACAAAACCCTTTATTCTTTGAAAGTTGTACAGAAGTGGTTTATAACAGGATCGTTGCAATTAAGTGAGAAAACTTGACGGCTGCCAGAAAATTCTTGTAAGATGTAAACATTGTCTTTAGTATGATTCATTGTGAAACATAACACTATATACACGTTTAACAAATCTTTTGATTTCTTCTGATTCTGATTTCTATTTCAACTTAAATTTTGTTGCTGAATTCTCTTGCTGAGGTATTGAGTAAATTCATATTTATTTCTTAAAATCAGGAGAAAGATGAAAAGTTGAAATGAATGATGAATGAAATAAAGGAAATATACTTATATAAGCCTATTTTACGTAGTGTAAAATTCGCCTTTGATTTGTCTTACCACGTTAATCTATTTTACACCTTACACCGATGTTCGGACACCTATGAAAAGTTCTCTCAACACTCTCGGCTACTAAACTGATAAGACGAGTTCAACACCTGTCTCACTAGTGTAGCTGATTTCCATAGCACGAAAAAGCTTCAGAGCGAAAGATCCCTGGACATCGATTCTTACGGAGGCGGCAGAATCATGGAAGTCGTGGATGCCTTGGCACTCACAGATTTTGAAAATTTTCGTTTTCTTCTAGCAGAAACTTGTTTTATCTTTGCGTTCTTGTCCTTGATCACCCCTAGTTTCAGAATCATTCTGCCGCCTCTGCACTGTAATAAATAAAGTGTGCCCCTAGATGTGTAATAGTTCTAAGTATGCAAATGGGAATCAAACCGGTGTGTTTTTTTCTAGGTGTGTAAAAGTCTCTCTATATTCGCAGGTGTGTAAATTTGCCAGTGTGTTTCTGGCACATCACATCGTGCATTTCCAGATGTGCAAATGCGAATCAAAGTGATGTGCAAGTTAAGTGTGTTTTGGGCCCACTTTATTTTTTACAGTGTGAATTCTTATATTAAATCTTACCAGAAACGTCTAAGTCTCTTACCAGTGTCTTACAAAATTCTTATCGAAATCTTATCAGTTTCTTTGTTTAAGATTTCCCATCGGCAGTCGTAAGTGTCTTATAAGATTTTCATAAGAGGTTCGTAAGAAATTCATAAGAAGTACCAAAAATTCTTCTGAACTTTTCCAACCAATAGAAGCAGCTTAATCATAACAGAAATCCGCAAAACCAAGTCATAAGCTGCCTTCTAGTAAATAAAAATAACATAAGAGTTTTTGGTATTTATTATGAATTTCTTACGAACCTCTTATGAAAATCTTATAAGATTCTTATGAGACACTTACGACTGCGCTTTCAGCATACAGAGCACTCGAAAGCTGCGACCGAAATGCGAGTATACTCGTACTCGCTCATCTCTGCTTAGCTGTTGTACGGATGATCTCAAAAGGGATTAGAATATGAAAAATGGCCTATTTTGAAGATCAGTTTTCTTGTCCGAAATCTCTGAAAATTTTGGTACTTATATGCCAATGATCAGTACTCACGTCAGCTTGTCAAACTATGCTTTTGGATTTATGGCATATTCAACTTCAGTTTTACTAGTTTATCACAATGGTTCCTAGCAAAATGTGTAGTAGTAAACCAGCAAAACTGAAGTTGGATATGCCATAAATCCCAAAGCATAGTTTGACAAGCTGACATGAGTACTGATCATTGACATATGAGCACCAAAATTTTCAGAGATTTCGGACGAGAAAACTAATCTTCAAAATGGGCCATTTTTCATATTCTAATCCCTTTTGAGCTCATCCGTACAACAACTAAGGGACTTGTACGAAATGAATTCATAGTTTATAGTACAGATACACTTATACAATAGATATAAGTAATATTAAATGCAGTAACATATTTTTCTGGTAAAAAAAATTACGTGAAAGTCTTCGAGCTACTAAAATCTTCCTTGTTGTGCGTATATGTTCGCACATGCGACAGTTATTTTTACATATATTCTTGGGTATAGATAGTATTCGACCACGACTACTTATGCTTCAATTGTGGACTCTTCATTTACTTCCGAGACTAAGATATAAACCAAAGAAATTTCGCTTTTATATAGTTATCGTTTCAGCCTGTTTTTAGGGCTTTTACGAAAAGTTCCGTAACTTTTGAAGGAAGTTCCTTTGGAAAACTTTTGAGAAACTTCCTAAGTATGTCGCTTCTACCTACTGTGCATGTATGAACAAAAAACTCAAACATTTATTGAGCAACTTAGATCGTCTATAACTAGGGTTCTCATATACAACCATTTTGTCCCCCACTAAATAAATCCCCTATGGGGGACATATTTCGTCTCCCACTGGCAGTTTATTTGAAGTCCTACTACTTCAGTGTCATATTTGAGAGGAAAAGATTGGCGGGTTATTACATAATATGCAAAGATTTATGCCCTCTTTAGCATATCTTATCATAAAGATCATTATCAATAGATGTTTGGATAGTTTGTAGCAATAGAGTTATTCTGAGATTCGAGCCGTCACCAAAAACATCACTCTTCATGCAGAGGCCTGAATTTTGGAGGTGTGTGGGGGTGCGTACCCCCCAAAAATTTAAAAGAACAGTAACAAGGTAATTATTTAAAATAAAGTTTACACTATCTCGGACAAAAAACTTTCGTTACACACTCCCAATGTCCGGCACCTACTCAGGTCCCTGTCTTCATGTCGTGCGCGTCTCAGGGTTTGTCAGATGTGTGATATGAATTTGTCGATAAAACCTAACTGAAAGGAAAAATCTATTGTTTGAAATTTGAAGAATTAGCTCTGAAAGAATGAACTCTAAATTAGAACTATAAGAAGAAACGACAGTGTAATTCTAACGATAAATGGTTAAAAGATTCACAATATTGATTTTAATTTATTTGCAGTATGTGACTTTAGTTGAGCTCACCGGGTATTTTAGATTGACACGACGTTATTTCATTAAAATAAGCATCCTCCATTTTGTTCCCCATTCGAAATTTTCTGCCCCACAGTCGAAAAAAATAATTTGAGACCCCTGTCCATAACTTGCAATGGCTGTTAACCATGCGGTTAAGGTAGAGAACAACACCCCGTTCTGATCTTTCTCTGATTTTCATCTTTTGGACCCGCTCGTATAGAATATTAATCAGATTTTCTCTTGATGATTTGTGTTTGCGGCGGTGCATAATATTCAAATGGTTGAAATTATAGACTCTGTATTACTAATAGAAAAATAGAATCCTTGCGGAGTCACGGAAAAACGTTGTTTCAAGTGTAACATAATCGATAACGCAAAAGCTTTTTCTGTTTTAACGAAACGTACTGCCAAAAGTTTGGAAAAATTTTTCGATCAAAAAATGTTTCCGTAGCAAAATAATATTTTAATTTCCTCAAACTTCTTGGCAATACATCTGGTTGAAAACAAAAATTTTTTACGCTAACGACTATGATGAATCCGAAAAGACACTTTTTCGCGAAGTTTAGTTTTTTCTTCAAGTTAATATGTGCTGAATAGACGAAAGGATGTAGATGTATTAGTCATACGTTTGTTCGGCACACGTGTTGTTCTGCTCTTCTATTGTATAATAGTTTAGTTCCCTGTAGATGACTGGTGTAAGAGTTTTAGTCAGCTTTTAGATCACGTCCGACGAAAACGATTCTTCACTACTCCATCTGCAAAACTATTCTGAGGAAATCAACATCGAAATGCAAGTACGTATATTCAGTTATGGCAGAATCATGAATTTAAGTGTATCTTGTGCAAATCGACTATGAAATGCTGTGTTTTTGTTTCTCAACAGAAAAGTATTTCTTAAACTAGATTTTTCACCTGAAAAAACAACAACTTCACTGTCTGGACGATACAATAATATATAAGTATATGAGGGGGCTATATAGATTAAATTATAAGATATTTCCACTCTTTGTCGATAGTCTTATAGTCGTTGTCCAATATGTAGAGTCACATACCCTAATTTCGACACTAAATTTTTCAGATTTCGTGTTTTCTCAGTTAATTATTAACATAGAATAAAACTTTTTGTATGGCGACGTAGCTGCCATTCAGGCCTGTCGGTCTATATAAAAATCTTAGAGTTA